>OZ025279.1:2886601-2996601 GCA_964019165.1 Mastigias papua | reverse complement strand
AAGCCCACCTTTGCTGTTGAATGTGCAGTAAGCAAAGTTCTATAAATACATTGTGACGTATCTAGGGCTATTACCCACTTTGGACTTTTGGGAACATTTATTGGTTGAACTTATGCCTGTATGCTAAATAGAATGTCGCCACTTCTGTGCATACCTGCTTAATCGATTGCTTTTCATTAGAGAATAGAGCGTTCCCATGGAAGAAGCACGATATTCTGAATTATTTCTGAGTTGCACTTACCAATCCAGACGTCTGATGGATGGCTGAAGTAAAGGGAGCAAACATTTCTCCAAAAGAAAATTAGCAAGAATACTGTGCATGTAATTTTAGTTTTATATTTTCAGTTGATTGACCCATCAAGTTTTGCCAATGGCATATATGCATACGCCCTCTCAAAGTCTACTGTCCTCCCATCATTGGTATTGTTAGATTTACAATCATCATTTATTAGTTAATCAAAATAATATAATTAATCTTAGGAACTAATCTTGTATATCTTAATGGTAGATTCAAAGCAGTGCCATCATATTCATTTATATAGCTAATCCTCAACTGCGCTAGGTGCATTATGGTCTTTTCCTCTTTCGGACTAGAAAGAACGCACGAGGCATCCGCTCCAGGACCCTTTTTATGACAAGCTCGAAAACAGGGTTCAAATTATGTGTACTGATCTGATTCATTTTGAGGGTTGTAAATTGGATCTGTAGTTGGGAACAGTGTGAAATCTTGCATGTTTGTTTATTGAAAGTAGGTCATCAAAATTAAAGCAGTTTAGTTTTTATGCTAGAGATGTATATTCAGATTGATTAATCCTTAGAATATATCAGGATTAATCTTTTTTTACCTTTTAGATAGCTTGCTAATTTTTAAGGTCTTCCACGGCCATCGTGCAAAGCTAAGGAAAAACCAACCCAACCTATGGTATTCATAAAAGTATGGATCTGTAAGGGTTTCTTATCTTGGGCTCTGCAAAACAGCAGACTATCAGATGTTCCACTTCAACTCTGGACTACTTTGTTTTTTCAAGCATGCTTTTGAAATGCATCCAAAATCAAAGAATTACAGTACAACTGTGGTATTTTAACCAAGGTTGGAATAAAATAAGAGAATTTAGTGTTTTTTAATAAAGTAGGAACGCAATCTGGGAATACCTAAATTCTAAGGGTTTGAAACAAATATCATTTGTTTTGGAAACATTGTGTGAAGCATCAAATCCAGCAACTTATCACTCCATAACAACACATGAACATTCTATTATAAACATTATAGAAGTCAGTCAACCATTTACATGCATCAATGTTTTTTCTTTGAAGCATTTCATTTATCGAGTCCTATAAGTTATGAAAAGGTGGTAAAGCTGCTATCTAAATCCTTGAGGTTCTAACAGTATTTATAATATTCCATCATTGCAAATGTAACGATAAAGTTAGTTCTGGTAAAGACTCTGCGATTGGTAGTTCACAATTATTAAGCTATATTCGCAAGCTATGCACCTAACATAATAGAGGAAACATTTTTAGCACACTGAAAGCCCTTTTATCGTTCGGCATTGATCAGGGTATGGTAGGTCAGATAGAGACGACATAGTGAACCGAAACAAATAACCGGAAAACGCATAGTAATACATTTCGGTTCACTTTTCGGTCATTATCTAACGTTTTATACCCTGTGATGATTGTCGGACGAAATAGTGCTTTCAATATGCTGCAAATGCTCTCGATTTTTCGTGCAATAATGAAATTCTTTATCACCAGAAAAATTATGCATTTGAATTTTAGCAAACTGTCAATGACTACGTGACTTTAATTTCACATTTGACGCCAGAGGAAGAGACGTAACCATTTGAAAAAATTTTTTGATGGTCCATAAGATCACAAGGTCTATTATCCTGATTTCCATTGGTTTACATGCCGTGTCTTTTGTTGTAAGCAAAGATTGTAATTCAAGGCAAATTGCTTATTTAATTGCTGAAATTCGTCTGCATGGTTTCTCTATTAAAGTAGGCCAGTAATTCAACCGCATTTGGAAATTGTTTGTAATTGGCGGTTGATGTAATTTTCATCAGTGTAATGGAAGAAATAGTAATCTTTACAAATCGCCATTTAATCCATTCTACGAAAATAATCACTGATCGACTTTTAATTTGGCACTAATTGACAATGGATGATGAGCAGTAACAGCAATCGCCTCGTAAAAAGAATAAACAATTTCAATTCTATCTCTAAACTTACATGTAGATCCAGCTAAGCCAAGGCATTTGGTAGATTAAGCTATTATTATGACAGATTCAAGGATTCCTTCAAATCTTATGATAGATTAAGGGTAGATAAAAGTCAAGGATGTGCTCTTAATGATTGTAATTGATAATAATCTCCATGCTCTAGTCTTGAATGTAGAAAGATTTGCACAGGATTGTACAATAAGTTTCTCTGCTTTTCTCTGAATCCTATTTTACTTAAGATAATCTACACTCATAAGTTGGTGGGACGTGTAAGGGAGTATCATGTGATATGGCTTGGGTTTGGTTATAGTAAGTCCTAGAGTTATATACGAAGATTTTTTCCTTACTGCATTATTATCAGGCTTGTTTAGCAAACCTACTGTATTAGGCACTTCCTTTGTATTTCAATCCACCTTTCACCGAATGGCACAACGTTAGATAAATTGCATTATCATTTCTATAAGACTTCTTCATATAAGCTTCACGAAGCTGAAATTGTTAAAAAATTAGGAATGGCATAAGAATCACGCCAGGCTCAAAATCACCAGTTATGTAAGAATATGAGATAATATCTGTGATAAGTTATCTATGATATCTATATAGATTAATTTATAGATATTGCAATATGATGTGTCAATTGAGTCCGAATAAAAGAGTAAATAGCTTTTTGTTTTCAGTGATGAATCATGTATCTAAGCATCATGGCGACCATCGTTACTCAAACAGTTAAACATCACTTGTTTACGAACCACTGGGGCGAACTATAACCAAGTTATTATGAGGAGTCACTTAAGAAATTTTTAGGCTCATTTTTGTGGTCTTTATTACGAATCACGAGGTTCTGGTTAACATTATGTAATTCTTACAAAAAGCAGTGTATAAGCCAAGAATTACTTATGCGATTTTGAAGCAAAGTAACTGCTTCTTCTTTAACGTTGAACAGCTTGATTGGTATGAAGAATTCTATTCCTTATTGTCTCAGGTCTCGTAATGTCTATACGTTTTCCTGTTCAGGCTTTGACACCTGTTGTCTCGATAAAAATTGTCTTGATAAAGAATCTAGCTTAAGGCCTAGTTCGAAAAGCTCCCTATTGTTAGACCTCTTTTGAATACATTGTAATACTAAAAGTTCCTTAATAGTTCTTGAATTTTAGCTGCACATTCATAAATGTACAGACATTTCAAGTGTTAAGACAGGATACTGTAGGCATTAGGAACCATACATTTATTGCGTCCTGATAAATGTATTAAAAATTTGGCCATTTTTCCCTACCACCCACAGACACCCAATAATGTTGACTTGAAGGACCCTCCCTTTCGTGGAAATCCAAATTCCCTTACTAATCCCCAATTGGTCATAAATTGAAATGGAATAAATATAAGGTTGCACTGTGCTTGCAGAAAATTTTATCATATTAAGCACCATATCTGATCTATTTCATGCATTCATCTGAGTTCAAAGTTTCAATTTTACAGCAAATTTCTAATTTAAGTTAGTCTACAAATAACAAATATATAACACAGAGTACAGAGTGTGTAATGAAAATGTGCACAAGAGATGTTCTGCAAGTTAACAAATGTGTGCGTCTACATTTTAGTGTTGGGGCCAATCCGCCTTCCCAGACCACCCAAAGCTATCCACAATTTACAGTCATTTTTATTTATCTCCTCCCTCTCCATGTGGATGTCCTAAATATATGACCCCTTATAAGTTTCCTATATTAAACACTTGGTACATGAATTACATGCACAATTCATGTCAGCTGGACAGCAATGAATGATACTGGATTCTTATTTATTGATTTCTTGCAGTGGCAACAATAACTTGTTGAACCTGGAATACAATCTCTAACTTAGATATTCAGTATTGCCTTTCTTTGCCTTCTGGTATCAGCTACCGATGTTTTATATCTGATTTTTATTGAATTTTGCTTTCATCTTCCTTTTTATGCATCTCTTTGTTTCAAACGGTCAGAAGCCGTTTCTTCTCCTTGCAGCTTTCCATTTGATGATACCTTAAGGTGTGAACAGAAAATTTGATAATTTCAGTTGTTACATGGCATTCTGGACAAATTTTCTTGTTCTTACTCCTCTGCCAAATAACTCCACCATTTGATCCGGGCTACCTAGAGGGGGATACAAAGTACAGATTGTCACTGCCCCAATAATTATGACATTGTTTTTCAGCTATGTTGGAAATGTTTCCACCTTGATCACGCTCAATAATTCTTAGCAAATGTTCAGGATGATATAAGAGAAATCCGTTTTGGGGGACTCCATTATTCTGGCTTTTGCCCTATCATGGGCGCCACTTTTCCATTTGCCACTGGATCCACAAATATGTGGCTTGCTCACAGAACGCAAGCAGTAAAGCAAAATGCCAATAACTGAGCTTTTCAAGAAAGAGATAGTTCCTGTTAAATAGGACGGTATGTTTCTATGGACTGCTAACTTCAGCCGTTATGATGTATTTGTAAAGCACTCATACTTCATATCGCCGAACCAAAGAAAAAACAATACCTCAGATAGCACTTACTACAATCAGCATTCAAAGATTTTACTGGGATGGTAAACACATCTTATTGTGATTACTTATTTATGGCAATCTCTATTTCCTGGATGCAATCTGGCTCTTGGGCTCTCCTTTCAACAGTATCTTGCAATTGCACAAACACTGTCGTTAAGTACCCCGTGCCAGCTAATGGTAACTTTGTGCCATAGTTTATATTGACCTTGAAAAGGTCTTTAACTATGTGGATGATTTTTCTTTGTCAAACTTGCAGCATTACTTCATTCTATATCATTTACATTTTATCATTCATTTAATCATCATAATTATTCAGCAATGCTACCTTACAAGGGGCCATGCATTTAGAATACTAGGAAAAAGAAAAGACATTAGTATCTAGATAGAATCAAAGTAAGCTACGCTGCTTAGTCCCCACCCTACAAAATAATGTACTATGCTATCCTGCCTTCCCTGATCTTCTTTGGCTTGTCATGCCCACCCATTTCATTTATTGCGATGCCCTATCACAACGCTTAAGAGTCTGGAAATATTGTAAAGACTGGAGAAGGAGTATCAAGCTGAACTAGTCTTATAAAATCGTGAGCTTCTTGGATCTGAATCATGCCTGACATATAAAAAGAAAATCTACAAATTCGATGATGTAGAGTTAAAAACTGAGTCAAGTAATGTCTAGGGTGTAACAAGGAGCATTTCTAGGGCCATTTTTGTACTCTAATGACTTGATACCAGCATTTATGCTAGGTCAAATGGCATTAGTATGCAGAGTGAAGCTCTGAAAAGAGACCTTCACTATTTAGAGTCATTGGTACTTGGGAATAAGCTCTCAATAAATTATATCAAAGCAAAATCAACAATAATTGCCTCCATGTAGATCTTTGAAGTCTGCGCAATAGTGATAAAACGCCTATCTTGAAAATCAGAGGCAGGGATATCTAGGCTGTCTCTGATAAGAAATATCAAAGCATTTATGTCGACGATGGTTGAGATATGGAAGATCAAATCTAATTGATCACAACTAAAACATTTAAAGCAATGTCCTTTTAACTTATACCAAAAAACATAGCTTCATTTTGTTCTCGACCAATCAGCGGATTTGCTTACATATGATTATTAACAAATAAGATACTTTCATTTTTATATCTTTCATTGTGGTGCCATTTTGAGACGGAGTTGCTGTGGAAAAATCACTACTCACAAATTTTGCCTCGGAAAAAATTACGTTCATTTACAGAGGCGAGCTTTTAGCTGCAAACTCGTGAGCACATTTTTCATTGATATCTCGGAGCCCCAAGGTAGCAAATGAATGGCTTCCAAAATATTCGACATTTCGAGTGGTGCCCATTGTTTCTTTATATGCAAAAGGCCCTTGCTGAACTGCCCTTCACTGCTAAATCGACAAGAACGTATCTACTCATGCACAAAATGTGAAACAGCACTAGTCTTGCATACGTAATCCACAAATTTGTCTTTGCTTCACAGCTTAGGGCTAGAAGGTCTTACTTTACCGAATATTTAAGATTAGTTGTCATATTGCCATGCCAAAAATAATTTATTTTACCATCTTCCGACCAATTACAGTCTTAGAAAATTACTGGCATATTATTTTGAAGTTTATAGGCTATGATAAAAATGAAGGAGTTATCATCTTGGCCATTCTTCGCCATATCATTAATAGCATATGCAGCGAACACGACATTAATTTCATTTCTCAAACAAATTTGAGAATTACCTATGCAAGACTAATGTTTCACATTTTGTGCATGAATAGATACATTTTTGCCGACTTAACAGTCAAGAGTGGTTCAGCAATAGTCTCTTGTATATAAAGTAGACATTGGGCACCACTCGAAACGTCGAGTATATTGAAAACCATTCATTTGCCACCTTAGGGCTCCGAGATGAGAGAAAATTTGTGAATGTTGATTTTTCCATACCAATACTGTCCTAAAATGGCGCCACAATGAAAAATATAAAAAATGGAAGCATCTTATTGGTTAATAATTTTATGTAAACAAATCCGCTAAATGGTTGAGAACAAAATGTGGCTATGGTATACAAGCACTTATCCCAACCTGAAATGTTAGAGATTTATGCACCAGCATTTTAGAGTTCCATTTCTGACATAGCTGCTTAGCTTCGGGGTGCTTTGGGAAGACTGAAGTTGATAGAATGCAAGAACTGCAAATTACCCAGCTCCCATTGCAGCTAGCAGTAGCTATCAGGCCCCAATAAGTCATCCACATACATCTTTTTGCAATTTTATCGTTCGTTTTAGTAAGTTGTAAATGGGAGGTCCCTATAAAAACAGCTCTTGCTCTGAATGGCTCTTGCGCATAAATTGGCGAAGATTTTGACCCTCCCCCCCTCCTTGTCCGCAAGCAGATGCATTTTGGATTACCCCTTTCTGTGTAAAAGCTTTCATTCTTCCTCCAGTCGATGTCCAATGCTTTCGAGGACTTTTCAGCTTGTTTTAGCTTGTTTTTACCTTCTAGAAGACCATAGCATTGGTTTTGATTGCCAGGGACAGAGTGTGGGGAACTGAAGTACTCCCTGCGAATCTCCCATGGAGAGAACTGTGACTTTTAATCCTTGCAAGAGACTTCGATTTTGGAATGGACGTAATGTGACTGAGAGTTTTCGTTTTGCATTTTGTTGCGTTGTTTTGTTGTGTTTTGTTGAGACTATAATTCAAAAACGTACACGAGTGACTTTTTGTTGTGTCAATCTAATTGAGGATTTTGACAAGTGGCACCCCAGATGGGAGAATAGTGGGTTTTTCAAGCATTTTTCTGTGAGTTATTTAGCGAAGGCCATATGCTTACAATGACAGACATAACGAACGCAACGAAAACCATCGATGGAAAGCTCAGATTCTTGGAGTTCATATCCGAAGAGACCGATGAAATTATCCAGAAAAACGAGAGGAAGTCAGTTGAGAGACAAATTAAGATTTACGAAGCAAAGTTCGATGAAATCGAAGATTTGAAGTTACATATACTAGAGTTGAAATTACAAGCCGAAGAAGACCCTAGCGAAGTGAAAAAATGGCGTCTTATCATCAACGAGAAACAAAAGCTGCTTGAACCTTCATATCAAAGATTGCAAAAGGTAATGCAGAAATTTCAAGACGAGGAGGCTAAAATTAAGGAACAAGAAAGGAAACAAGAATGCGAAAAAGAAATGGCGATGGAAAAGATGAAACTACAACACAGATTGCGAATGGAAAGGCAAATTTTGGAATCGCGAAGTCAGTCAAAAAGTGATATGCCAGGTAAATCTGTTATGATTAAGTTGCCAAAACTTGAGATAACAAAATTTAAGGGTACCCATGTTGATTGGTTTCGATTTTGGAACCAATTCAAAACAGAAGTAGATCAGCAAAATATCGAACAGATAACTAAATTCAATTATTTGAAAGAATTTATTGAGCCAAAGGTTAGATCTCTGATAGACAATCTAAATCATGATGCAGAAGGGTATGAAAGAGCAAAGCAAATTTTGAAATCAAAATACGGCAAAGACAGTGAAATCGTGAACGCACATGTACAAATCATTTTCAACTTGCCACACGTGCGGGGGGCTACCCCTTCTAAAATTCACGAGTTTTATCAAAGGCTCCTCCCCAGCGTACAAGCACTAGAATCTATGGGCAAATTAAAAGAAATATCAGGATATACTAGGGCCACATTGGACAAGCTTGAAGGTATCAGGGCAGATTTAGTAAGGCTAGACGATGATTGGCAGCAGTGGGGATTCCCCCACCTTGTTGCAGCACTAAGTAAATGGACAGAAAGAAACCCAGTACCCGAGTCAGTGAAAGACCGAGTGTTTGCAACTAACACGGCTTTCCTTCAAAAAAGGTCTTGCGTGTATTGTAACAGTGAAGATCATAAATCCATTGAATGCACAAAAGTAAAAGCGAAAGGCGAGAGGAGAGATATTTTACGTTCAAAACGACTATGCTTTAACTGCACAAAAGCTGGGCATAGGGCTTCTGATTGTACTAGTAAAGGTACCTGCAAGAATTACAAAGCAAAACATCATACTTCCATTTGAGAAAAGGAACGAAACCAAGAACATAGAGAGCTTCTGATGTCGACAGTGGAACAAGGAGTGATATACCCTGTTGTCGTTGTCAAGGTAAATGGAATAACGTGTAGAGCCCTTCTAGATACAGGCTCCGGTAGCTCTTATATTTCAACAAAGCTAGCAGATTTGATGAATAAGAAACCGGTGAGAGTAGAACATAGGAAAATAGACACGATGCTATCCACAACAACCAGGAAAGTAGAAGTATTCCAAGTCAAATTACAAAGTCTAAATGAGCATTTTAGCATTGAAGTAGAAGCTGGAAGAGTGGATAGGGGGGGGAGTTGTTAACTACCTCTAACCCCAAATATCAAGAAATAATCCAAAAATATTCTCATCTTCATGGAGTAGAAATGCTTTATAAAGGTGAAAAGAACGAATTGCCAGTACATATGATTCTGGGGGCAAGTACATATTCTAGGATAAAAACCCCCACAAAGCCAAGAATTGGTAAACCTGGAGATCCAATAGCAGAACTTACCAAACTAGGATGGGTCATAATGTCACCTGGTCATGAAGCAGACCTGAGTAATATGTTTTTTGCCAAATCATCAAGGCCTGATTTAGAACGACTATGCTCATTAGATATTCTAGGATTGAAGGGTGAAGAATACAGTGAACCAGTGCATACAGAATTCAGAGATCAACTTGAACGCAATGAAGAAGGTTGGTATCAAACAGGTCTTATTTGGAAACCTAATATACCAGATTTACCAGACAATGAGAAAGGCAGTAAAGCAAGACTTCACAAACTTATTCAAAGACTAGAAAGACAGCCAGATCTCTATGACAAGTATGAAGAGATTTTGACAGATCAGATAAATCAAGAAATTATTGAGAAGGTAACGGAGTCACACCATTCACGCAGAGAATTTTACTTACCACACAGAGCTGTAGTCAGAGATTCTGCTGAGAGTACTAAAGTACGTATAGTTTTTGATGCTTCAGCCAGAGCGAACGATACATCACCATCGTTAAATAATTGCTTAGAAACAGGGCCGCCACTGCAAAATCAGATTTGGGAAGTTCTTATCAGAAATAGAATGCAACCTATTACATTGACAGGTGATTTAAAACAAGCATTCCTCCAAATACGTATCAGAGAACAAGATCGTGACGTCTTAAGGTTTCACTGGCCAAGAGACAGAAATCTGGAAATGATTGAGATATACAGATTCACTCGAGTGCTGTTTGGCTTGAATCAATCACCCTTTATTTTGGGAGCTACTATAAGACCCCATTTAGACGGATGTGAAACAGAACTTCCGAATGAAGTAGCTGAAACAAAGCAAAGCCTATATGTGGATGATGTTATTTTAGGTGCAGAGTCAGTCAAGAAAGTAGAGCATCTGAACACCACTGCTATCAGTATTTTTAATGAGGCCGAATTTACACTTCATAAATGGCACTCTAACAGACCCACTTTAGAGACAGAAAGCAACATAGAAGAAGCCACTGATCAGTCATTTGCAAAGGAACAACTTGGTACCAAAGACAGAGAAATAAAGCTAATAGGGTTAACGTGGGACACTTTAGAGGATACAGTGTCAATTCAATTAGAAAAAATAACTAGCAATTCACAAAAAGAGAGGTATTGAAGCAATTGGCAGCCATTTACGACCCTCTTGGGTTGGTAAGTGCAGTGACATTGATTGGAAAGATAATATTCAGAGATATTTGTAATGAGCATTTGCAGTGGGATGAGGAATTACCTGAGAAACTGAAGCAAAGATGGGTCAAATGGATCCAGAGTTTACCAGAAAAAGTAATCATAACGAGAAGCATTCCAAAGGCTGATTTGGAAATAAGTTTTGTTGATCTACATGCATTTGGTGATGCTAGCCAAGATGGAGTTGCTGCACTTGTTTATGTCGTGGTTTGGCAAGAATCAAATAATTCACAAGGACTTATTACTGCGAAGTCTCGTCTGGCAAAAAAGGGTTTGACTATACCCCGATTAGAGCTAGTAGCTGGTCACATGGCTGCAAATCTGATTGACAATGTGAAGAAAGCGCTCCAGGGCTACCCCATCAGATACGTGTATGCTTGGCTGGACAGTAGTGTTGCGCTGCATTGGATTAAAGGAGAGAATCACTATAAGCAATTTGTGAGTAATCGAGTTGCAAAGATTAAAGAGAAAGACTACATACTATGGAGACATGTCCCTACAGAATCAAATCCTGCAGATATAGCAAGCCGAGGTTGTGATGCAAAGAAGCTAATCAGCAGATGGTTCAAAGGGCCTGAATGGATGACAAACACAAATGAGTGGCCTGAAGATATAGTAACAGCGGCAAGTGCTGATTCAGAATCTGAAGCAAAGCCTACAAAGGCAATTTTGAAAGTAGCCGTGGAAAGCAAGGATGAATTAGACATGGTGTTAGAAAAGTTTCAATACAGGAAATCAATGAGAGTAATAGCATGGATAAAGCGATTTATACAGAATTGTCAAGCTAAGAAAGAGAACAGACAAACAGGACCATTGTGCACCGAAGAAGTTCAAAGAGTTAGAGACTTCTGGATAAAGAAAAAGCAATCGAAAGTGGAGGGAAATGAAAAGTTTGAGGAAGAAAGACAGCAGCTAGGGTTAAAGAAGAATGAGCAAGGTATTTATGTTTGTCATGGACGGTTGGAGGGGGAATACCCAATTTACTTACCTTCTGATACCTTGTTTAGTGAGAGATTAGTTGCGCATGCCCACCGTTCTACACTGTGTGGAGGGCCCAGCTTAACAATGGCAAAAGTTCGTCAAGAATTTTGGATCCCAAGACTGAGGAAACTTGTGAATAAAGTGCGCATGCAATGCTATACCTGTAAAAGGTTTCATGTAGTCCCCTTTACAAAACCAAGGACAGCAACACTTCCTAAAGACAGAACAAAAGGAGAAAGGCCCTTCGAAGTTGTAGGCGTTGATTACGCAGGCCCTATAAGCTACAAAACAAGAAAAAATGGAGAAGGGAAAGCATATATATTACTAATTGCTTGCAGTTTAACGAGAGCAGTATATTTAGAGTTGTTGCCAGACGCAACAGTTGAGAATCTAATACCAAGCTTACAAAGATTTATAGCGAGAAGAGGCAGACCCAGAAAAATCTACTCGATTAATGCTCAAACGTTTAAGTCCACTGCTAAATGGCTAATGAACATTATGAGAGACGAAAAGATAAGAGATTTCCTCGAAAGGCAATCCATCGTGTGGCAATTCAATCTGAGCAAAGCTCCGTGGTGGGGCGGTCAATACGAGAGAATTATTGGCCTCACAAAACAGGCTATGTACAAAGTTTTAGGAAAGGCTAAATTGAGATACAGCGAGTTACAAGAGCTATTGCTGGATATTGAAGTTACACTAAATAACAGACCATTGACGTACGTGGAAGAGGACATTCAATTACCTTTGTTGACGCCTAATATGATGCTTTTAAGTGACAATAATGCTTTGCTAGATCCAGAACCAACAGGAATCACAGATAAACACTTACGAAAGAGAGCAAAATATTTGATGAAGTGCAGAGAAAATATGTGGAAAAGGTGGCGAAATCAATACATTCGTTCATTAAGAGAAAGGCATAACTTGAAGCACAAGGAAAATTCAGAACAGATTGAAGTTGGTCAAGTTGTCATAATAAAGGGAGACGGAAAAAACAGAGGCGAATGGAACATTGGTATTGTTGAACAGTTAATTCGAGGCAGAGACAAGGTCGTTAGAGGGGCAAGGCTTAAATCGAAAAGGTCACATATTGAGAGAGCCGTTGAGCTACTATACCCCCTAGAGTTGGAGTGCGATAATACAGAAAAC
The DNA here is from genome assembly GCA_964019165.1 of Mastigias papua. Lineage (NCBI taxonomy): Eukaryota > Metazoa > Cnidaria > Scyphozoa > Rhizostomeae > Mastigiidae > Mastigias > Mastigias papua. The sequence goes on along the minus strand of OZ025279.1, from coordinate 2,983,964 downwards.
AAAGAGCTCAATCCAAAAGCACCAGAGTTCAGACCTACAAGAAAAGCTGCAGAGATAGCAAAGCAGTCTGTAAAGGAAACATTTAGGCATGAAGGAAGAGAATTAGAGGACGATTGATGAACATTTAATTATTTGACGACTATTCGGGTCAAATAAGGGGGAGTGTGTGGAGAACTGAAGTACCCCCTGCGAATCTCCCATGGAGAGAACTGTGACTTTTAATCCTTTGAAGGGACTTCGATTTTCGAATGGACGTGATGTGACTGAGAGCTTTCGTTTTGCATTTTGTTGCGTTGTTTTGTTGTGTTTTGTTGAGACTATAATTCAAAAACGTACACGAGTGACTTTTTATTGTGTTAATCTAATCGAGGATTTCGACAATTCAATAAGAAATATACGCTTTTTTGTATAGGATGCAAACTTCACCCTACAGCCAGGATGTTTCTTAGTGTTTTGTCAAATCCAGCCTTAAATGGTTCTTACCTGTTTCTTAAAATTCCTGTCGAAGCAGGGGCTCATAATAGTTCATCTTTGATATAGAGACACTTGTTCTATCAGAATTACAGAGTGGTTTGTGACACTTTGTTTCGAATGCCATCGAAGTAGAGACCCAGTTGCTTCGGACAATTGTTGGCATTGTTGCTATGTCAATTGTTTTTTTATGTAAAGAAATTCTTCTCTGGGATAATCAGCAAAATTGGAATTCTCGAACATGGTTAATTCCGTAGTATGGGGCTCCAGCTTACATGGTAGGGCAGTAGTGCCCTGCCAAAACGAAACTCCCCAGCTATACTTTTTGTTGAGGTAGAGGTTAGTTTTGATTCTGTAAGTAAAGTGCCATTGAATACACGTTTTTTTATAAGAAACAAACTTTCTGCTTTCAGCCTGGATATTTCCTGAAATTCTTGAAGCTTTTAATAACAACGAAAACCGGTGACAATCTAGAGCAGCTAGAGGGTCTACCAAATTACCAAGTCCCACCAGTTTCCACTCTAGATCCAACATCAGACACTCCAGATAACCAGGAATTGCATAATGGACTTCTACCCAATAAAAAATTTCTTACCGCAACTGTTTTTTCAAATTTACTTTCCAAGCTCAGCCCGTCCACGTTTCTTAAATGTTTCTTAAATTTTGGCTTATTTCAGCCTCATGTTTCTTATAAAAAAGCGTTTAGTCATTGACGTTTCTGTCATAGTTGTAAAGGCTATGGTAATTGTTAGGGTGTGGTCTTTGGGTGTGGTTTTATATTTTGAAACTTTGAGAGTGTCAGAAAATTTGCTGGATCCGCCCCTGAGCAAGTGGCATAATATACATGAACGGGATAAAACATGTGTACGTAAGAAGTTTAGATGTACAGCAATCTTGCAGGATCTGGTGCAGAAGAATCGGTGTTGGCAGTTAAATAGCTTCTTTATATAGAAAATTAAATACCAAGTATAATTTTGGAGAGCTTCCACTTTTATTGATTGTCTTAGTGAAAGAAATAACAATATTGTTGGATTATGTCCCCCGTCGCAGGATATATCGCGCTTGTATCCCTGTATTGGGTATAAACCCCTTAAAACGTTACGCACTGTACATATGAGAGCATGATCGCAAGAGTTGAAGAACGCACACGAAAGATAGTTATCACGCGCGCAAATATCGCAAGGAAGAACGCTCAGGATTGGACCAGTAATTCGCAATTTTTATATTCTCTTTTATTTGAGTATACGCAATTGTTCAATGTATACAGTTAGTTTATTTCGCCTATAATTTCTGCCACGATTCCTACCGCTTACTGGGTAGATAGTATTGAGCGTTGTAGTGCTGTTTCCTACAGTCGTGCTGTCTACCTAGTGCAATATTCAACAAATATATCTACTAGGCTATGACAATTAATACTTCAGAGTATTAATGCCTGTTACATGAGAAGAATTAATTGTAGTTTACAAAGGTAAAGCACGTACCAGGCACCGCGGAACTGGGGGGGCTGGGGAGCTATAGCCCCCACTTTTTTCGAAAAAAAACAATAATGTTTCAAAGAGGTCAAATGAATTCGCTAATGATTGATTACTTTAGTTTTTCCTGTACTCAAAGGCGGCATCTGAATTGAGCACTAGTATTGTTATAGTATCACTGTCTAGCTTTTCATGTAGTTAGGTTAGGTCCCAGCCCCTTTATAGGCTCTCGCCCGGCCTATCCATGTGCTTCGCTAGTTCATTATATCGAGTTAAGTTATAGTTAAATTCAGTGAATGTCAAGCACCTTTTGACCATCTTGCTACATGGTGACAGGAGTGGGATCAGGCTTTTCTATAGTTTGGTTACCATAATTGAAGCAGTACAGTGGTCATGATTAATCAAGGCACGGGTGCAGATACAGCAGAGGCTGTACCCGCTGGAGCAGAAGATGGCACTCTTAGGCCCATCGTGGGGGCGAGTATTTCGGTACACTGCAGTCCACCGCCGCAGCTCAGGCTGAAGGAAAATCCCATAGAAGAGTGGAAGCTTTTCAAGCAATTGTATAAACATTACAGTATTTTGTGCCGAATTCGTGAACAGGATAAGGAGTTTCAGATTTCGTCATTTTTGAACTGTGTCGGTCCTGTTGGTCTGCGTATTTACAACACGTTGCCATTTTTGGCCGCAGAGGATAAGGAAGATGTGGAAACTGTAATGAAGAAATTTGATGGCTACATAATTGGAGAAGTTAATGTAACATATGAAAGGTATGTTTTTAACAAACGTGCACAACAAATTAGAGAATCTATTGAAGATTACGTTTCAGTTTTGCGAAATCTTGCGAGTATCTGTGGATTTTGCGATTGTTTAGGGGACTCTTTGATAAGAGACAAAATGATTCTTGGTGTTTCAGATAATAATGTCAGGAAACTGTTATTGCAGAAGAGAAATTTGTCGCTGAAGGAGTGCATTGATATTTGTAGGAGTGCAGAAAGTAATTCAAATCAATTGCAGCAAATTGAACAGCCAGAGAGTATTAGCAAGATCAAGATAAGCAAGAAAGGGAAGGGTGATTCCGAGTACATATTGAAGGAATGCATATTTTGTTGTGGATCTCATGTGAGAAGGAAAGAGTCGTGTCCGGCATGGGGTAAATTTTGCAAAGTTTGTGGGGAAAGGAATCATTTTAGGGCATCACGGAAGTGTAAAGGAAGGAAGAGAAATATCCGTGGGCTACAAAAAGAATACAATGACACATCTGAATCAGACACTGAGTATGTTTTGGGAGTATCAGTCGCTCGAGAAAATTCTGAAATAATTGCTGCTTTGTCCGACAGTCCTGAAATCCATGCAGAAATGCTAATTGATGGGAAACCTGTGAATTTTCAAATCGATTCAGGAGCTAGTACAAATGTTATACCAGCTAGGTACGTTCATGGGGAACTCTTACCGACCCCGATCAAGCTGAAAATGTGGAATCAGTCTATTGTTACGTCTCTTGGCAAATGTAGAATGAAGCTCAGAAATCCTGTGAATCAGAAGAAATATTCAGTTGAATTTATAGTTGTCAAAGAAGATCTCATGCCATTATTAGGAAAGAGAGCGGCAGAGCAGATGAATCTCATGGTTGTGAATTATGACAATATGAAGCCTGTACATAAGTTAACAACAGTTTCAAGCATTGTGATTCAGTACCAGGATGTATTCACTGGTGAACTAGGCACACTTCCAGGCACAGTACACCTCACAGTAGATCCAACAGTAAAACCGGTTGTGTCTCCAGCACGCCGAATTCCAATTGCACTACAAAACAAAATGAGGTCTGAGTTGAATAGGTTAATCACACTTGGAGTCTTCATCCCTGTTGATGATCCAACCGAATGGGTCAGTCAAATAGCAATACAGGAGAAGAGAAATGGTCAGATTCGTCTTTGTATTGATCCAAGACCTTTGAACAAAGCTCTGAAACGAGAAAGATACACGCTGCCTGTTATTGATGATATTCTTCCAAAGCTAGCAAATGCCAAAATATTCTCTAAAGTTGACCTTACCAGTGGATATTGGTACTGTCAATTGGACAGTGAGTCTAGCATGCTGACAACTTTCCAGACACCTTTTGGACGCTATAGGGCCACTAGATTACCATTTGGCCTATCAGTTAGCAGTGAGATTTTCCAGAAGAGATTATGCCAAGCACTAGAGGGTTTACATGGTGTTTCTGCAGTTGCTGATGATATCCTTGTTTATGGTGTTGGTGATACATTTGAGGAAGCTACCATCGACCATGATGCAAAACTACAGGCGCTCCTAGAATGTTGCAGAAAAGTGGGAATAAAGCTTAATAAGGATAAGTCACAATTTGGGCTGAGAGAAATCCAATTTTTGGGCCATACAATTACAGATCAAGGTCTCAAGGCAGATACATCTAAGGTGGATGCTTTACTACAAATGCAGAGACCAGCCGACAAAAAAGGTATTGCTCGTTTTCAGGCCATGGTAAAGTACCTAGCTCGTTTTTTACCTCAGCTCTCAGACACAATGGCTCCACTTCGTGCATTGTTAAAGGATGATGTGGATTGGGACTGGAATGCCACCCATGACAAAGCATTTGAGCACATAAAGCAGTTGTTGACAGAGGCACCTGTACTAGCCTATTATGATCCAACAGCAGAGCTATCTATTGAATGTGATGCCAGCCATAGTGGCTTAGGAGCAGCTCTTCTGCAGAAAGGACATCCTCTTGCATACATTAGTCGCACTCTCACAGATGCAGAAACACGGTATGCTCCTATAGAGAAGGAAATGTTAGCCGTAGTGTTTTCCCTTGAGAAATGGCACCATTTTACATATGGCAGGCATGTTACAGTATATAGTGATCACAAACCTCTACAAAGCATTTTCAAAAAGCCTTTGTTTAAAGCTCCAAAGCGTCTTCAGAGCATGTTGATGAGAACCCTTTCATATGGTGTAGAAATTGTATACCGGCAAGGAAAGCAGCAAATAATATCTGATACCCTTAGTAGAGCTTGCTTACCACTGACGCCTAATGACAGCCCTAACTCAGAGTTTGAAACTGTGAACATGGCCCAGTATTTACCAGTTACAGAAGAGCGCCTAGAGCAAATAAGGAAAGCAACAGAGCAGGATGAGGTCCTTTCTTCTTTAAAGTCAGTCATTCTTAGAGGATGGCCCGATGATAATGCACAAATAGTCCCAAGAGTGATGCCCTACAGTAGCTAGATGAACTGACGGTACAAAATGGGGTTATTTTCAGGGGTGAAAGACTAGTAATTCCAGTTTCCCTCAGATCAGAGATGAAAAAGTCCATTCACCAGTCTCACTTAGGCATAGAAGGTTGCCTGCGACTTGCTCGAGACCTCATATTTTGGCCTGGTATGTCCTCCGAAATACGACAGTATATATCTATGTGTGAAGTTTGCCAAACATATCAAGCCAAGCAAAACACACGGGAAAGTCTTATGAATCATGAACTACCTGACAGACCATGGGAAAAGATAGGCATTGATCTCTTTAGTCTAGATGCAACAGAGTACCTTATTACGGTGGATTACTACAGCAATTTTTGGGAGGTGGATAAACTAACAAGCAAAAAGCCATCTGGAATTGTCAAGAAATTAAAGGCTCACTTTGCAAGATATGGATGTCCTGATCAGGTTGTCAGTGATAATGAATCTGTGTCTCATGAGTTTACAGAGTTTGCAAAAACCTGGGGATTTGATCATGTGACATGCTCTCCCCATCACAGCAATGCTAATGGAAAAGTAGAGTCTGCTGTAAAGACTGTGAAAAGATTACTTAGAAAGTCAAAGGAATCTAAGCAAGACCCTTATTTAGCAATTCTCTACCACAGAAATACACCTTCTCAAGGAATAAATAGAAGCCCTGCTCAAAGGATGTTGGGTAGACGAACAAAGACACTTATTCCAACAGGGGGTCCTCTTTTGCAGCAAAATGACAAAGAACTTGTAAAGTTGCAATTGAAGCAGAATCAAGAACGGCAGAGTTGGTATTACAATAAGAAGAGTAAGGATTTGCCACCCTTAGCTGAGGGAGATGTAGTAAGAATGAGACCCTACAAGATAGGAGACAAGTCATGGCAGAAAGGTGTTGTGCTTAGAAGACTTGATGAGAGATCATATGAAGTTGAGACGGACACAAATACTCTAAGGAGAAATCGAGTTGATCTAAAGCAAACATTTGAAACACTTCCTACAGCTGAAGATATCACTAAGGAAAAGGATGCACAAGAAATAGAGAGTGTACCTATAGAAAGAAATCGAATTCAGCAGGAGCCACCTGAGGAAACTGTGGTGCTTAGAAGATCACAACGGACTGTCAAACTGCCTCAAAGATATGGTATCACGGTAGAACATTAGAAACTTGTGTCGCACCCTGCAGAACATTAGAGGGTATTTGTTTGTTATTCTATTTTTCTATTTAACGTTATGGGGATGTTATAGTATCACTGTCTAGCTTTCCATGTGGTTAGGTTAGGTGCCAGCCCCTTTGTAGGACCTCGCCCGGCCTATCCATGTGCTTCGCTAGTTCATTATATCGAGTTAAGTTATAGTTAAATTCAGTGAATGTCAAGCACCTTTTGACCATCTTGCTACAAGTATTGTGCTGCAGGGATTACTTTTTTGTTAAATCGTGACTTCCATAATAGAGTAATATAGCCACTTCGCTAAATTTTAGCCCCCCCCCCCCGACTTTCAGACTGCTCCGCGGTCCCTGCTACACTGAAAGAGATGGACGTATACTGAAAGAGAGACCACTTCGGATAGCTCCACCAGGGCGTTGTTCAAACGTTGTCCAGTTCTGTTGCTTTATATCAGACCTGGCAAAGAATTTAAATGGTAGAATGGCAGAGCCTAATAGAAGAAGAAGTAGTGAAAATGGTAGGTATGACTCTCGATCTTTCGCTAAAAGCTGAAAGATCACATGCATGAAATGGAAATGCTTTCCAAAACAATTTTAGGCCCTTCAGCACAAAATTCAAAATGGCGAGCGAAATTACTTGCTTGATACATTTAATACATTTAAATATTGATTTCATATTGGTTATATCACATATTAATCATTTTCATCGATGTTCATAGATGATACTATATCACTACAGTCACCAGAGGAAGCATCCTCATCTCAGATTCAGATTGGCCTAAGCGATACTACAACAAGGAACGGTAACATGTCTGTAACAAAAGCGAGGAAGAAGACGTTTGAATACCCTCCGAGAAGCAAACGCTCAGTAGAACATGTTTATCTGCCAATTGAAGAGGACGGAGTGTAATAATGTAAGTAAGTAGCACTGTGATATTCACAGGAAGGGACAAGAATAGGTCTCTTATGGGACAGTCAGGCTGTTAGGTAGCATTTGATATATAACTCCAAATGTAACCAATAGTTATCAACATTTAAGCTTTTGAATTTCACATAGTTAATCATCGAAAAAGTTTAATTAATGTTTGCTCAATCTCAAACTTGGTAATAATTCTTTCTTTTTATCTCCACTATAGTAGTACTTCAAGACAAAGTTACCTTACATAAGCCACAATATCTCTGTGGACGGGAAAATGCTTCGACCCATTCACAACCGAGTGACGACTGTCTTCTACATAATTGACACAGGACGATTACAGCTGTACAGTTGTAGTTGACCACTGTATTCGCTTCATCTTACTTTCTACCATCCCACCATACGACGTAGTATGCACTTTAACTTAGCCATGTCCACCAAGGAGAGCCAATTTAAGTTCGAACAAGCATTAGAATTCTCTTTTGCCATGGCAATTCATTCTGCTAGCAGAAGCATGCTACATTTTGAGTCTTCTTCTTCCGCTGCTGAACAACTTTCACTTTAATGCCAATTCATACACTGCGTGCGGGACACTTGTGTTTTATGTGCAGCATGTCTTCGGTAGTAAGCTTGTATGGATCCTCTATCGACTGGATTACACTCAATAGGTTGAAGAAGCCTTACAGCATTAAAAGTTCGGCTCAATTATTTTAGAACGATATCATCAACATCACAACTTGGTATGGTTAGCAGAGAAACCTGGTAGTTAAGGAGAGGTTTCTCAAGTTATATGAAATGATATTCATGATATTCAAGGTGTTTGCATTATAACCCTGCTTGAAGCATCTTGCGTACAAACCATGCTTATGTGGTACGCTGAAGCATCCGCATATTTTAACACCCTTCTGTTGGAATCAAATGCTGTATCTACACACAAAAGAAACCTACAGTTGCTAATGATTGAAGTCTACAAAACCATACAAAATCTTAATCCAAGTTTTATGAAGGAAATTTTTGTACAAAAGGACATGACCTATAGTCTTAGGAACAAATTGCTGATGCGAATCCCCAAAACGCAAACTTCTAGACATGGAATTGAGAGCTTGTCCTTTCTAGGATCCAAGCTCTGGAATAACCTACCTGAGGAACTTAAAAACATTAAAACCCTCCCATCATTCAAAAGGCAAATCAAAGGATGGAAAGATAACTGCAACTGCAGGTTGTGCAGAGAATTCGTAAGCCAGGTCGGGTTCATAACGTAGCTTAATTTATTGTACTTTTTTTATATCTTATATTCTTACTCATATGTATTCTAGCTTTTCTTTTTGTATAAATAAATTGTTATAATTGTATTAAGTATAGTTTTTATAAGTAGTAGGCTTTAATTAGCTTATACATTAGCTATCCACATACTTATGTACCCCTGCCTACTGTAAATAATTGAATTATTATTATTATTATTCAGCATTGACAAAAAATAGAAATACTACCCTCGATTTTGTGAAAGCTCTGGAAAGACCACCTACTAGCTTGATGTTAACATGCAACTGTATTTTACAGATGGCTGAGAAATCAATACAAAACACTTTCAACAACCTATCTGTACTAACTTCAAAAGATCTGGTAGGTACTTTAGAAACGCAGCTGACTATTTGTTTGCATTTATCCTGGTAGAGAGTAGTTTTCAGTGCAATTCAAGCCTAGATAGGAAAGTGACACTTCAACGACATACGCGTATTTTATAAGAAACTACTTAAGGTCCGGTGCTGGTAGGCAGTTTCTTACTTTTTTTGGCCATTTTGCAATCAAAAGTTTCTTAAATGTTTCTTGAAGGTCTTAGGTAATGAACTTTCTAAACGTGCTTCCAAGGTAAAATAAATAGTTCACTCACACTCAGAGATAAACAAATGTAATCTAAACGCTGGTGTATTAAATCTCTCAACAACCTTGCTCCACATAGCTTGCAAGCAATGTTTTCCAGAACCTCTCACTTGTCCTCTAATAAAAATATATCTTAAATGGACAAATATCGATCTCTCACAGAAGTGCAAAATTATGGAACAGCCTCTCAGCTGAGGCAAAGTTGCTATCCTCCCTAACAAATTCAAGACTCTCGTTTGACGGAATTTTGAAAGTTTCTTAGCTTTATTTGATGTGGGTAGGGTTGCTTCTTAACTTTCGAAAAATTGAGCCTACCATTTCTTATAACCTGTTTCTTATAAAAAAATGCGCGTATTTCATCAAAGGATGGAAGTGAAGAGAGAAGGGTACCATTGTTCTATGATATAAACATGAAACTTGTGACTGTCGAATGCAATTCCATGATAATTGGGTGTTTCCAAGGCAATTAGCAAAGTCGCATATCAGACCTGTTACAGTTGTTTCTCAAGTGCTTAGGCAGTTTGTTCAACGCAATGTCCATCTGCAAGGAGAGGTATTTTGAGGCTGATAAATAGCTCTGCATAACCCTCAGCTTGAATACTTTCAGATTTTGTTCACTCAAACTTCTCCATTTGGTGACATTACTTTGAAAAATCAAGAGATGAGTAAGCACTTGTAATCGAAAACGAATTCGTTTCTAATTTGAAAGAGATTTGCCTAATGATATGATACTTTCATCAAAGAATCACTTGCTATTTTTCATACAGCATTGAAGCTCGCTAAGAGGATAAATAATTGGAAACTATTTACGTTGTTACTTATCAAGGTATAAGAACTGATCTTCGAGCATAATATTATTGTTTCATATCCAATGGCTATGCTTGAAGTCAAAGCAACACAATGGATATTTTTTCTTTAGCAAGTAGAAACGGTACACCAATACCATCTGCTGCCTGTAAATGATGTTTGATACTCAGTTAAAGTGCTTTGCAGCATTAGAAAGAAAGGTTGATGCAGGCAAGTAGTGAGAAGGTAAGAATGTAAAGTCATGAGAATTTAATCATCTGGATCAAAGTGTTTCAATGTTTTACACTTAGTGCTGAAAAATGGAGATTATACTTAGTTCAAATATGGAGAAGATTTGCTCTGAGTTGAGAACAGTATTATCTCCCTATTCCCATCTTCTTGAATCTATATACAATTCTATTCAACGCTTTAATAGTGTCGAATTTTCACTAGGTTCTCGCACTCTCCTGAAATATTGTCAATCCTTTTACTTTAATGATGACAGTCTTTACAGTCTGTTGGAAAATACGCTTTACATTAAATGCACACTTTTTAACAGAGACTAAGGAATTAGGAATTGTAAACCAAGTAATAGAGGGATATATATTTTACAAATAATCAAAAGATGCTACGAGTTTCCAAGTGGGATCATTTGCTATCAAAGATTTGTACTTTGACGTCTTTGTAGTCTAACAAAAACTCTCTTGAAAGGAAATATGTACGTTAACCATACGAAATGACTTCCAAGTACCATTAATGTATATATCTTTTACTGCAAGTGAATATTGCTTTAGCTCTTTCTTCATAGTTAAAGAATCATTCTGAAAACAATATTCGAAAGCTTCATGAAGAGGATGGCAGTTTTTTGCATAATGTTTTTGAAATTCTCCACTGCACAAGAAAACACTAAGATCCCTAGAGTTTTTCCATTCACCGAAGCATATTGTCTTTCAAATAGAAAACAATATGTCTTAGTGAATGGGAAAGACTCTTGTTATCTTAATGCTTCTTGTGGAGTCCCATAGGGCTCTATTCTTGGCCCTCTCCTTTTCCTACTTTATATTAATGATTTATCTCTCTCATCTTCAAAGTTAACTTTCTACTTACTTGTTGATGATACTAATATACAGTATACTGAGCAGCTGATAGCCTTGATCAGCTCCAGAAGGTGATGAATAAAGAAATGAAAAAGAAATGAGATTTGAAGACTTGGCTTGATGCAAATAAGTTGTCTCTCAATATTGAAAAAAACTAATTTCATTATCTTTAAGCTTCCTCCTGAAAATGTTACTATCAAAATTGGAAGCTTTCTCATCAAACAGGTTTGTTTCGTAATTTTCTTGGTGTTCACCTAGATGAGAATCTCTCATGGAAGTGCCACTCAACAGAACTGTCTAAGAAACTTGCAAACATTTGTGGCATTTTTTCAAGGTTAGACACTTCCTACCAATCAATGTGCTAGTTTGTTTAAACAATTGTGCATTTTCACTTATTCGCCACTATGACTTATGACACCTATATAAATCCAGTATCTTTAATACAGAAATGGGCTATAAGGTCTACCACACTTCATCGTTTTACTGCACATTCTACTCCTATCTTCTTAGACTTAAAGATATTAAAATCGCGTGATTTTTTTCAGCTGAAACTACTTTGCTCTTTGTATTACTGTATCAATGCATTATCTCCTTCCTGCTTTAATTCCTTCTTTGTATTGGTCGAAGGTCTACATCAATATGGTACAAGGCAAGTCTCTAATAATGATATTTTCCTATCTCAGAAAAATAGTTTGCAGTATGGCCTAAGGTCAGTGCGTTATTGTGAAGCTAAATGCTGGGATGGTATCCTTGAAAGCATTAAAATACTTTTTGCCGTAAACTCGAAGCCTTCCTCTTTGAAAATGCTTACAGTTTATTATAGGGCATTCTCAGTAAAAACCTCAATGAAAGAAGTCAGAATTATGTGAAGCAATTTCGACATAGGGGAGCTTTCTCCTCGATAAGTTTAACTACTGAGAGAGCTTCTCCTTAAGTAATTCCTTACATACAATTTAACCGCTTTGACTTCTTTCATTGTGTGTGACTTTTGTAAATTAACATTTTATGATAGATGGTATGTAGTGGACTTTAAATGTGAAACTGAAACTGAAATTTTGATGATGCTATGGTTAAGGAAAACGACGAATTTCCAACCACATGTTGCAAGTGAAACACTGATACTCAAAGGAAGGCTTTCAAAGTAAGCAAGTTCTTTACCAGTGAAGCATCATTTCAGAGCGAAAAAGGCAGACAACTAAAAACGGGTACGTGTTTTGTCAAGTGCACTGCTAGAAATGGTGGGTATAATTACCTACTTCATGAAGCAGATGTAAACAGGCCTGTAATTCCATACACCATCATCACTTATTTTTTGTTTTTCCATATGGATTTAATTTTCATATTAAACACAAAATCCAATTCTTCTTCTTTTTTCTGAGGATTTATTAGTCCTTCTCTAGAATTATTGAATTCTTGAAGTAATTCAAGACAATGACTACTTTTTAATAGTTTATAAAATGACATCTTATGTACTGCCCTTATAATTATAATTTTTCAAAAGTTGCTTGCTTCGGAAATAAACAGCACTAATTCTTACACAATTTCAGCTGCTGAATTCAAAAATCGCATTTAAACTTGATTATTGGCTCTAGTTTGAAAGATACAAAAGGTTTTGCTTTTGCGTGTGGATGTATATATGGTAACCAATGTGCACAACTAGAAACAACGGTAGAGCTATACCACATAAACAATATTATCGTCGCATTGTTTGGAACAACGATCACAGAACAAATAGTAAGCGATTCTCAGTTTTTGCTATAAAAAAGAGCAAGTCGATGCCTTTTCTTGGTCTTTTCTCTTTTCGCTCGCATGCACTAATATTTTAAATCAATCAATCAATCAATCAATCAATCAATCAATCAATCTATCAATCAATCAATCAATCAATCAGTGCAGTAAGTGGGGAATCCCTCGTTACCATCCAGCAAAAGTCAGCAAGCATTGACGGGTCCCATTTTTCCTGGTATCACCTTTCCATTGCAGACATATATTGGTGAAATTTTTTGACATGCTCCACACTCCACATTTCGGCGAGAGATCAAAGAAATCCACACAAGAGCTCAAACATTAATTTTCAGTGAAATATCGCATCTCCTACAAGTGTATGTTTTTATTAGGTTGGAAATAAATCCTGTGAAGTTGTCAGCTCCTTTTTCCTAGACATTTGTGACCACCAGCTCTCTGTCATGGAGAAGCTACTTTATCTGGGTGCCTATGAACTGACAATCCTTTATGTTAACTTCACTCAATCTGGTGAACTTTGTAATCGGTACTTGAAACCTGTTCCTGTTTTGTCCATGTCCTTCATTAGCCCCAGTTTTGTGTGCAATGATAGTAGCAAACTCTTTCTGGATTCAACATATGGCGGAGGTTGAACGTGTTTCTCCCAGGAGTTATAAAATCTAATTGCAGACTCATCACGAGAGCTACTACTTCTGAGTTGCCATACAGCTGTCACTGATGTTGATCATAGTTTATACACCGTAAAATCGGCTTTAAATTTTAATTTATTTTCATATGAACTGCATAGGCTGAATTATGAGTTGTGGTTCATTGGAAGTGCTATAGATGGTGAAAAGAACGATTCCTCCTCCTCATTGGCAAGTGACCGCTACTTTTAGAACTTGCACTTTGTTCAACATCTGGATCAAGTATAAAATCCTGAGATGCCTCGGGTACAGGTAGTGTTCCTCCATGCAGTTCTGGACGAATTGCTGTTGGAATGTCAGGACATTGAATATTATGTTTCTTTCTTTTTGACAAGCTTTTGCCAACTGGTTGGGTCATGCGAATTTTGGCATAGTGCTACATCTTGAAAACTAGAACCAACGAACACACTTTAAGTCTAAATTCGAGCTCAGCGACCTTGAATTAGGCACGATTGACTTCATTTGTTTCCGAAGCAAATTTGCTGTTGACCAAATTCATCAATTTTTCATCCACTACTTTCACTTAACCGTTTTTTGATTCTATCAATCAATATTATGTTTATGTAAGCTTCCAATAATCCCATACTTTTGACTTAAAATAAAAATAAACAGTTCTATGATAGGAATATTCTTCACTTAATTTAATTCCTAGTATATTGAGTCTAGTAAGTAAACTAGTATTTATTTAAGAGCCTTTAAATTCATTTAAAATCTGTTTGATAAATTCACTTGTTGTATTTTTGCTTGAGTAAACAGGCCTACCATTTATCAGAAAACAAATAACTTATCCTTCTACCTCTCAGGATATCAATTAAAACTTGTTCTCCACAAATCTTCAAGTAAGCTTTGATTGAGCTCTTATTGAGATATCTCCTTCTTGTCAACTGTCATCATTGCTATCTGTGAAAAGCATCAAGAGCTTCTGTACTTTTATGTCATTTTCAAAGTTGAACAGGTATGCTGGTATACACTAAGAATGGTTTATATATGTTTGTAAATCTTGGAGCGCAGCTTTTCATTAACATGGACTTTCTGATCCATATGGTATTCAGCCTAATCATGGATACTATGAACAACCATTTTCTTCTTTCCATATCTTTTACGATCATCTGGGTTTCCTACTATGGATCCAAACTTTTGTCTTCCCTCCATCGATCAACATTGGTGTCTCTTTAAACGATTCTGTTTGCTCTGTTCCGCTGCTGTTTGCTTTTCCATTGCCCTGTTAGTAGAAACTCTCTACTCCCATCTGTAACTGTGTTCTCTTCTTCACTTGTGGTAAGAAAATCTGCATAATCAGTAATTTGTATTTTTAAATAGATTTCAATACATTTTGGAGTTCATACAAGTGTGAGCTTCACTTATCCGATCTGGGTGAAATTATGCCATGAAGTGACCAAGCAACTCTTCGGGGAGTGTCTATTACACACTTTTATGATACAAATATTGTCCATACACCATACGAATACTAAAGCTCAAAAATCAGTGAGTCTTAAGAAGAATAACTTGCGAATAATCTTAAGCTCAAAATCAACTAATTCTAAGAATATTAATGCATTACAGAACATTAGCTAAATCTATTAAAAACTTTGTAAGCATTTTGTATGAAGGCCTAAACTTTAACAAACATTTGCTAACATAACCTTGCATATCGCCTCTTAAATGATTCCTGTTCTGATAATTCTTTCCAATTATCCTATTCGTGAAAAGTCTGTTGGTACTACAGAACTTCACTACAGCAAGAAAAAGCGGTACCATGTTTAAAACATACTGAAAAGCTTATTTTCGTCCGTCACTCGTCAGAGTATGAAACGTCGGATAGCGACCGAAAGGTGACCCGAAATTTATGGCCAGATGTGGGTACACGTGCACGTGATATGATGAATAATGTGTCTAGTTAGCCGTATGATTGGCCACTTGGCACCTATTCACCATTGTTTACTTGAAGAGTCCAAGTGAGAAAATGAACTGTGTAAGCAAAAAGAGGCATCTGACCTGTTTCTGAATGTATTTTATATATCTTTGTGTCTAAATGGCCCCGGGGTAGTTATGATCGTTTGCTCCCCGGGGTATCGTTCTAATAGTATTGTACTTTGTAGTGTAGGAGCATTGTTAAGTAGTATTATAAGTTTGTGATGTAATCTTTTACGGATATATAAAAAAATTGTCCCAGGACTTTTCGCGACAATTGTAGCTCATAGGGTCTAATGCAGGCTGTGGCAATAGCTATATAGAGAGGAAATTAAATGTGATGGGTGTTATTTTGAACAATAAGGAGATTCTGTAAGGTAGTGTGTTACTTTTTGATTCAACATAAAGCAGTCGAAACTAAAATGTCACTTTGGTAATATTTCCAAATTAATGCATTGATAGATGCATTGTTTAGTATTAATAGAAATGAAACTTCCATGTATAATGGCCATCTATTATTACAAGGTGTATTAAAATCATGGTGACTATGTCAATTATTGTCTATTAGGTCAACATAATGCTCCGAAAAGAGTTAACCCCAAACAGCCAGTGTATTTTTAGAAATATGTGAATGCTAGTCTATAGAATCTTGGCTGCCAGTGCATATAAGAAGTTATATTTCTAAATATAGGTTTTTATCTAGTGATTAGATCACCAATTAAGTCATAACTACATGGCGGAATTGCTGCACAAAACCATATATTTGAGATTTACACTGAGGTAGAGAAATGACCTAGCATTCTCTTTGGAATTGAGAACAAGCTCCAGAATCACAAAGGTGCTGAACACCATCATCTTAGAACGAATAGTTTCCAAAGGGAGCTTGAGGTAAGGAACTATGAACTAAGTGTATCACACTAGTAGTATACATCATCACATCAAAAACAGGAATAGATAAATAGAGGAGATAACGTGACATCTATTCAATGAACCCTTTCAACTAATTCAAATTAGAATCATCTCTTTATGGATTACAACGACGCTTTTATAGCTTCAATTTTAACGCAGCAATGCCTCAAATCATTTATCTCTTTCTACATAAGCTCAAACAGTGGATATGTTGAGAAATTTTTACTGGTAGGGATGTGATGCAGGGGCATCACAGTCAGGGGCAAGAAGGAAATTTAGCGTACAATTTTTCCTTGGATTTCACGGTCTTACTGTTTCTACTACAGGAACATCCCATAGACATTTATTGACAGTAATGAAACAGAAAGTAAAAAACAAATTTGACAGGAAAGCAGTATACGGAGAAAATTCAAAATGTATTTTTGAAACAATTCTAACCAAAAGGCAAGTGAAGTACTCATGAGCCAACAAGTGGAGAGCTTTAAGGAATGGGTGGGGAATTTCCCACTAGGTTATATGTTTAAAGGTCTCCTGAGTGTAAGTCTCTCTATAAAGAGTAGCATACAAGGATGATATCCTCCATAATCGAATGGGTTCCTATGGAGATTGTACTATTCGGTGCCCTTCTTTCCTTCTGACTGTCCGTACCTTACTATTGCATCTGCATTCCTGGCCACATGAGTTCCACACTTTACATCGGAGTTATTTTCCCTTATCATTTCGACGCGTTCTTCCCTTCAGTTTAACAAGGACTCCCTTCATATTTCTAGATGATATTTAATTTCAACTGAATGCAAGTATAAAATCTCAGTAAATTATCAGAAAAAATGTGATTCCTCATTTCAATCGTTACTCGGGCGTAGTAACAGATGTACTATCTAAGTAAAAATTTACAATAGTTTATGGCTGAAAAATACATTATGTTCATAATTTGCTTATAATCAATTTATCCGAATATCGCAAAAGTTGCTTTTCTCAATTTTTGCTATTTTTAATTACTTGCAAGGGGGTATGGATACTTAAAATATTGGGGGATGTTAAAATTTTTTGCCCGAAGTTTCTTGTTACATTTCATATGCAACTTCAGCTCAATTCGATCAAAGTCTAAGAAATTTGTTCAAATGTTTCGACTCTAAATAAGTATCTATAGCTGTTCGTTTTGTTTGTTTAAAACAATATAAAATGTAAAACAAGAAATAAAGGGTAATCCCAGCAACGAGTGTCCATGGGAATGAGGCCAAAGATTCATGGTGCACAAAAGAACATGAATGAAGATCGTGTATAATGTAGATTAGGGATGTAGAGAATGGAAAGGTATATGAGAGAAGCAGACTGTATATGAAAATAGGTACGATTCGTCAGCTATCAACCTGAGATCAGCGTTTCGGGGGTTTAATGATAGTACGCTTTTATGATCACAGGCCCCCCAGCATCCCATCGGGACACTATCGTACCAGACGAGGAGTAGAAGTAGTAGCAGAAAACGTATAGTGCAGAGAGCAATACGGAAATGAATCTTAATATGATAAATGAGTAACGACCCGCGATGTATATTCAGCATTGAAATACGGACACGGTGTCCGATCGTACAAGGTAGAGAATGAAGCCATGAAAAAATGCATCACTATGTATAGTATAATCGAGTCATATCACGTATCTGGACTGGTGAACTTTGTATGAACAAGTAAATCTTTAATGTTTGTGTTCCTTTTGAATGCTACAATGGGTGTGGTTGATGCTATGTCACGTAGGTCGTCGTCTTCTTGAATGATGTGCCAATGTTCATGTAGTATCCGTCCAATCCGTGCAGTATCCAGATTAAATGGAATAATGAAGGGTAATATATCACAAGAGGCCCGTGAATGGGGTTGTAAGAGATCATCTCGCGATAATGGGCGCACCTTGGAAAATAATTTGCTAATGAGGCCAATATTATAGCCCCGTTTGATAAGTATGGTAGATAGTTGTTGTAAATGAAAATCCAAATCGTCATCATTGGAGATAATGCGACGGTATCTCAGAGCTTGACTGTAAATGATGCCTGCTTTGCAATTAGGGGGGTGAAAAGAATTTGAATGTAGAAGTGACGGAACATCAGTTGGTTTCTTGTATAAAGTCGTATGTAGTGTATTGTCTCGGTTGAGAATCAGTACATCTAAGAATGGTATCTCGTTAACTGAATGTGACATTTCAAATTGTATAGTAGGATGGGTGCTGTTCATATGTTCAAAGAAAATCTGTAATAGATCAACACCATGAGTCCAAATACAAAAAATATCGTCTATGAAACGAAACCACACGAGTGGCTTCTTACCCCCAGGGGCTGAATTAAGTATACGACGCTCTATAGAGTCCATGAAAATATTAGCATAATTGGGGGCAAATGGTGACCCCATAGCAGTACCGTGTGTTTGTAGATAAAAATTATCTATAAATTGAAAATAGTTTCTTTGGAGAATGAAGTGAAGTATCTGTCTTAAGTGTTTAACTGATAAAGGGAGGTCACTCCCGTAGAAAGCCTGTAGGGCGCTTATGCAAACATTGATTCCCTCATCATGAGGGATGTTGGTGTAAAGTGACTTCACATCAAAAGTCACTAAAAAAGAATTGCATGGTATGTCACCAGCAATTTCTTTGATTTTACGCAAAAAATGCGTTGTGTCCTGTATATAAGATGGAATTTGCTTAACAATTGGTTTGAGGTAATAGTCAATGTATTTAGAGAGGTTGCTTGTAGGTGAATTACATCCTGATATAATCGGGCGTCCAGGGACCCCTGGTTTGTGTATTTTAGGTAGTAAGTAAAATACTGGTATCCTGGAATGATTGCTAGGATCTAGAAAGGTAAACGTTGGATAGTCTATATGGTGTTGGTGGTAAAGAAATGTGATAAAGGTTGAAATCTCAAAAATTAGATCACTCATGGGATTGTGATCCAACTGTACGTAATAGTGTCGATCATTGAGTTGTTGGTGGGCCTCCCTCAGATAGCTGGTAGAGTCCCAGATAACAATTTTACCGCCCTTGTCAGCTGGTTTAATTGTAACATTGTTTTCGGTACATAGATCATGTAGAGCTATTTTATCCTCTCTAGAAAGATTGTCAATACGGGGAAAAGGCCTATGTTTTTGATTGATTTCAAAGTATATTTGTTCAAGATATCTGTGAATACTAGTATTGTCTGGAATAGGGGGTTCCCATGTTGAAGGAATATGTAGATGGTTGAAATCATGTCTAGGCGTTTTTCGATGAAAATATTTCAAATATAATCGTCTGCGGAATCGTTGAAATGCCGAGTCGATTTCTTGGATAGAGGTGGGCTTAGGTGTAGGTATGAAGCCTAGACCCTTGGATAAGATACTGATATGTGTTTGTGATAAATGCATATCACTGAGGTTGTGTATTAGTTCTATTTTATCGGTGGTAGTCAAGATCAAACGGTGTAATGTTTTCTTGTAAGAATTTTTCTTGGAAGTTCTTTGGCTTCGTTGACGCTTAATCAGAGCTATAGTTTTAAGTTTGCCAATCTTAGTCATATGGTGGAGGTGACTTGCTAATAATGAAGAAGACAAGATAAAAATTACCCAACGTATAATGGCTCACTCTCAAATAAATCATTGAATGTCTGTTTACAGTAATAAGAACATAGAATAATGGTGTAAGATTATGGAGCAAAGTAGTATATGCAAAACACATGCTTCGAATATTCACATGCTACCAGTCACGATAAATCCAAGATAAATCTGTATTTCTGAAAGTTTACCGGGGTATTTTCACTTTGTAGAAATACTGGAGGGTGTGACACTCCCACACCCCCTGTAGCCACGCCTCTGGTTACATGTATTTGTTCAGTTGGTCTTGATTAATATTTTATCACTATTCTAGTATAACAGAGGCAAATAATAAATATATGACTATTTCTGTTTTTATTTATCTAGACCAATGATTTACGGCTAAAGTTACTCACATATATGCCACTAATAGTGATGAAAGACATAAGGTCATCTAGCTCCGCTATGAGTCACATATACAAATTTTAAAAATTAGTCTACATATTAACAGAATAAAAAAACCAAATAAGATAAAAGCAAGACAAAAGCAATTGCAAACGAAATTCTAACATAAATTCTATTCTAGAGGTAGCATTAAAAGAAAACAATAAAACAAACGAAGTACAACATATGTATGGAGATACGAAATATGTATATGAATATAGATATGAATCTACATGATAAAGTAAAGATTAAGCACAAATATCTTAGCTTTGGGCAGAGCTTATTCTGTCCCCACGTTATTCAGTGAATACAACCAGACATGTGACCTTGCTTAACCCTCGGATCAAAACAAGATTCTAATGGAAGAAATGAGACGTGACATGGGTTTTATTCAATGACAGCTGAAGCTGCCTAACCCTCGAACTTAATTTTTACATCTAAGTACTGACCTGACATTGTTTTGCTGCCATAATTGCTTCGTTCTTCATCCAGCACGCATGGTACTTCAAGGGTAGATCTAAATGCTTTAGAAATTGTTCGGCAAGTCTACACGACTCAGTGCCATCATTAATACGGGACAACTTGCATTGATATGACTTACTCTATAAAATGATGCAATATTTAATAAGATTTGTATGTCCACTTTATTATTCACTGCACTCTTTTTTACTATGGTTGGTAATTCTTTCCTTTTCTGATATTTCGTTTATTATTTTTGCGTATATTGTAGGCAAATTTCACGGGTTTAGTTTAGCTATATAATTATTTTTATATTATATCACAGTCCCTCAAGAAACTAGTCTAAGTTTGGGAGTGCGTTTTACGCAACTCTAGAGAATATGCCTTAAAATGTTTTCTTGTCGCGTTGGATCCAAGAATACTAGTGGGTTCTCAAGCAGAAGAATGGCGCTATTGGGTATCACGGGAGCAGCTGCCCCTAAAATTCCTAACGAAACCCAGAAAGCAGCCGAACACAAAAAATGTTGGGTACTTGATACTTTCAAAATTATAAAATAATTTTGTACTTTAGTGGACAAATGCTTACAATGCAATTTACATACACGCACACGCAAGCACACCATAGAAATAGGAGGACTAGAATGCGCGGCAGGTCACGTGGAGCGTAATACCAATGGGGAGTCAAAATGGTAGCACCACGTTGGCAAAAAGACAGAAGCGGCACTGTGAACTATACGTAAACAACATTGGCTAAACGTCGTTTAGCGCGTAGTTTTGCAACATGGTATTTCCTAGCAATAAGTATGGATATAATGATTCATGGACACTAAAGTAAATCTAACTTCTGGATGAAATAACCTGTTTTTTCATCCGTAAGTATACGCGCACGCGTGGTTTTCCCTTATTACTTGTAGGCCTTGTCACTTTCTATGCAACGCCAATTCGGCTTCTGATTTATATTGGCCTTCTTTACAAATACTGAAGGCATATCTAGCTAAAATTGCTGCAAGAATATATACTGATTTTACTAGATTTCTGCATATTTAGAGAGGAATAGC
The DNA here is from genome assembly GCA_964019165.1 of Mastigias papua. NCBI lineage: Eukaryota > Metazoa > Cnidaria > Scyphozoa > Rhizostomeae > Mastigiidae > Mastigias > Mastigias papua. The sequence continues at coordinate 2,962,176 of OZ025279.1, read as the reverse complement.
AACTTTCTGCATCTGGGTGCAAATATGACAAGCAATTTCTCTTGGGTCACTATCAATACCCTCAAGATGTCACTTGCCCAGAGACCTTCAGGAAACAAATTCATAAAACATGACTAACTTTTAAACTTTGATTTAACATAACAACAATACAAGGTTTAATCAAATAAATAAGTCTAATTATGTAGACATACTATATGTGCAGTAAATAAAACTGAAGCAACAGATGCTGAACAAGCAACTGGATGTAAACTAACAGAATAGGTCTTTGAGTGTACAAAAGTCTTCAATTTTGCAGTTGAAGAGTTTATCTATTGTAAAAAATGATCCTATCATTCCCAGTCTTATGCAATCAGACTCTGATATCTGAATAACAAATTTGACCCATACTTTCTTCAATAAAAATTTGATCAAGTTTGCAATGAGATGAAGGGTAGGGTATCACAGGGTAACATTGATGGGTCTTTTAGTCAGAGCTCGAAGCAGGAGAGTAAAATTCATGGACTATTGGGCATACACTAAAGCATTAAACACGTCAGGAATTCACTGATACATGTGGGTACATTCTGCCAATCCTCTGTAGAAAAGACATCAAAGGAATACAAAAATCCTGTGACCAAACATTGTTTCATTCTATTTCTTCTCTCATTGCATTTCTGTTAAATCTGAGAATATAAAAATTCAAAGATAACAAGGCTGCTAATAATACTACACTTCTCATGAATGATATATCCACCAAATTCTATGTTATCGTGACATGTTGTTTGGTAACTATGTTCTGAAAAATAACCTTTTCAGAATCATGTTGAAATAATACATTTTTCAAAAATTGTATTTCTCAAAAATGACACAATTTTAGGAATATGATATATTCCTCGAAGATATTATATATTGTTCATATATATAATATACTCTTCAGAAACATAATATATTTCTCAAAAAGTACAAGCAAATTGGGTTGGTACCACAATCCTACAGCTGTGCAGCTTAATTATGGAGTAAAAATACCTCTTTGAAACTAGCTGACTCTCAATTAACAGCTACTTAAAGACCAGTTATTAATTCTTTCAGAGGAGGGGATGGAAGACATCTAGGAGGGGGCCAAAATTCTGCACACTCATAGGGAGAGAGTGAAAAATAAAGAGCATTTTAAAAGGAGTATGGAATTTCTTCTGAAATCCTAGAGTAGGGACCAAAATTGTTACATAAATCTGAGAGGGAGGACGAAAATTCCATCAGGTGTATGAGAATGTTTTCACCCTTCCCCGCAAGTAATTAGTGACCCGTCCCTTATGTCCATGTCAAAAGTTGATTAGGATATACAACCAAGTTGCCTAGGTGCACTCCGTGTAAGGCTCACACCGGAGATTCACTCAGTTACTTTGCATTCATGCCAATATGACACAAATATAGGTCATGTTGTTATCGTTTCCTTGTACTGTAGCACTAAAACAAATTTCACGCCAGTGCTCCTAGAAAAAGATGCAGTCCTCCTTGGGTATCTCCGGAGTAGGCCACATGGCATGCACACTAGCCTAGACGTATACAGTCGATAAGGATACAACCTATTTGTCTGCAGCTGACACACAACTACCTGATAATTGACAACTATTTGGAAACCTGAGTTATGAACTGTTTAGAATGGTACAATGCTAAAATATGCAAAGATTTTTATTATCCACATTCGCACTACATCTCTGCAAAGTACTTGGCTTATCCTGTCGAAGATTGAAGTATCGCTTAAAAGTACTTTTCTTAAATGATTCAACTAGCTGTGAAACAAACCAACCTGACGTGCGTTGTGGATATTTTATCTTTAGTTAACAGTCTGGATCTCTGGGGGGAATTAAATCACAGGATACAAACCCTAAGGCCCGCATAGCAAACGTATTGAAAAGCGACGGAATCACAACAAAAAAAGGTAATTTTCAAACTTTCAAGACACTTACCGATCATCTTATTCCTTCACCACACCGAAAATTGCATTTTACAGTCTACATAGGTTCAATATTAGCCCAAAAAGATTGAAAACAACATTTGACGGCATACCCCGCAACAATCTTTTGCCAACGTGTTGCTACCATCTTTGCTCCCCATGGGTATTACATACCAGACAAAAGCGAAACAATGGAGCGCGCATTCTAGTCCTCCTATTTCTATGAAGCACACGCACAAACACACAAACACACACAAACGCACATAAACATACACACACACACACACACACACACACACACACACACACACACACACACACACACACACACACACACACACACACACACACACACACACACACACACACACACACACACACACACACACACACACACCCTGGTAACGCCGTTACAACCTTGGATCGGTGGCTGGGTGGCCGTCAATGGTGGTGGCCGCTACCAGTACTTGTATACGAGGCTGTTCCAAGATTTCAGCTAACTGTGCTGTTGTTGTCATAAAGCGGAATCAAACTGACAGTTGCGGAAATTAATGTTGATGAAGAGAAGTCTTAGCTATTTATCAAAAACGTTCTGGTACAAATCTAAAGGTAGGCTGGTTGCTAGTAAATTCTAGGTTTCTAGTAAAGGCTTAGATAAGCATTTCAGTACAAGTTTGAAAGAAAGAAGTGAGAGTGATCATAGCCCTGTGTTTACAGACCAAACTATGTGCAGGTTAGGATGTAAGTTTGTATCTGGTTTGAATCTCATCTTTGTTGGAGCCTTGGCTCTTTGACTTTTCTGAGGTCAAACCTAAGAGCTTGTGTGCATTTTTCATATACTGTTATTTTCAGATTGCTATAGACTATTGACAGACCATGGTAATGCCCAAAGTGTGATTTTCTAATAGTATGTTTAGCCTACTTTCAGAAAACGTATAGTTTTCCATAGTCAGCACGAACTCAACATACAGTATAGATAATCAAAACTCAGGAAAAAATTCTAAAAATATTCAAAAATAACTCTGACCATAGAAATTGCTCTGAGGTGCATGCTGTTTGATACATACTCTCTCAAGATGAGAAAACGACAGAAAATAACTTCTGGTTTTACTTTGAATGCCACAAAGTCAAATGTACACTTAAAGTGTACAAGTGTATATTTTCACTACAGCACCAAAAAGGGCACCATGTTTTAGGCATACTGAAAAGCTTCTTTTGTCCGACACTCATCAGAGTATGAAACGTCAGATAGTGACTGAATAGTGAACCAAAATATATAACCAGATGTGATTACATGTAATATGATAAATAATGTGTCCAGTTAGCCATATGATTGGCCACTTGGCACCTATTCACCATTGTTTACTTGAAGAGTCCAAGTAAGAAAATGAACTCTTTTTGTTTACACAAGACTGGGTTTTGAGCCTTTATGTAAACTGATTCCAAAATACTTAAATGAAAGGATGATCTCTTGCCCTATGATCCAAAACTATCGTATGAATATATTTTGGTGCACTCTGGATTTCTGATGAGATGTTGTCCTATAGCCAAATGACTTTTCATTTTAGAATTAGAGCTTTTACGCATACAAGGTGGCTGTTCTCTTATGGCCTGATTACATGAGCGAGCTGACCTACTTTTAGCTCATTTATGGCTCAGTGAGTTGTCCCAGTGCTTCAGTCAAATCCTAAATAAAGACAAAATGCGGTTATATGATGCAAGCTAGCGGTGGGTTGACAACGGGTTGGCTCACTTGCCGAGCTGGCTCGTTTTCATGAAGCGGGTAAACCCACTTAACCCGAGCTGGCTCACTCATATAATGGCTGGTCCCTGGACAGAAACGGGCTGGTGCATGTGCAATGGCATAAAACTAAGAACAAATGGTATTGTATTGGCTCTGTAATGAACTGTACCTGCTGCTTTTCCAACAAAGAAACTGTAAGCAGTAATATGTGTAGCTGAAAATACAAGTAAAAGCCAAACTAATAGAGACATACTGAAATTTATTGGACAGTTTATAACAACAGTAGGGTTCAAGTGCAAAGACCTTTAAATATCAAGGCTCATAATTGCTGAAATTTATGAATAATTTAAGAATATTGCAAAGCTCAAGTTTCATCAAGGGTAAGATATTTTGCTTATTTGAGTTTCCTTTGGAAAACAAAACAAATGTGAGCTTCATTTATTGGGTCTCTGAGTTATTACACTATAATGTGACCCAGCAACTCTTCAGAGAGTATCAGTTACATACTTTTCATAATAAGAATATATTATTTGAGTATTAATGCTCAAACATTACTAAAATTTAACAGCAATTAAAGACTTTTCTTAGGATCAAATTCAAAAAATTTTAAAACTATTAAGGCCAGCAAAAAAATTAGGTATTGTTATAAAAAAATAGAAAAGCTTGTAATCTTGATAAAGTAATAATCTAACACTGCAGCTGTTTGCTGTATGCATCTGCTATCTTTAGTGATTTCCCAGGTTGAGAATGGGTTGGCTCCCCGTTCTAACATTTGTCATACAATACCGCGCTGGCATCGGGTTATGAACAAGCCAGCACCGAGCCAGCCAGCCTCATACAGGCCTTTCAATGAGATGCACGCGATCACGCACAAGTGCACAAGCATGTGCCCAGCTCAGTTCATGTCCTCAATTTGTCACTCACGCCAGCTTTATGAAAAATGTACATCCAAGTACTAAGGAAACCTCTAGCAATCGAATGCTTAGCACGCACAAACGATCCCATGTGCACGATTGGCATTGCGTGTCTGATTTACTCATTGAAAGGCCTGCTCATATAATCAGGCCCTTAGTATAGTGTTTTTTATCCTGATGTTCGTGGGAATATGTTGTTTTATCCTGTCTGCTAGTCTCTACATAGTGCACCATATGTACTGGGCTTCACATCGGTACAAAAATATGTAAACTACACAGATTTTTTGAGTGGTAGAAACGTTATCTTTTTAGCAGATGGTAGCATGACCTTAGTGTTGTAGACCTTATTCACAGCATAGAAGCAAGATATAATGGCTTTGTTAATTTGGTTTTCAAATTTTGATAAAACATTACCAATTCAGGGCAATCTTAGGTACACCTGGCACTTCTCAGGACCACATGGTTTTTCTGCTGCAAAGTTGGCAAGTTTTTGCTTAGTACAAGAAACAAGGACATCATCTGGATATCCATTATCAATGAGCAGTTATTTTGCTCTGTCAAGATCTGAGCCTAATTTAATTTTGGAGCATAGCATAAGGGCCCTGTGAACTAAGGTTTTAATAGAGCTAATTTTTCTTCCTTTTGGGCTGAAGGAATTCAAATGGATATATTTCCCTGTAAATGTTGGTTTCCTGTAAATGCTGGTTAGAAATCCAGTGCCATCTTTTTCCTCCAAAACATCTAGAAGATTCAAGGAGTTGTTTTGCTCCTTGTTTCTTGAAGTGTATTGTTGAAACCTAGTTGTTTTTTAAAGTGTACAGTTGAAGCCTAGTACTCACTTCCACACCGGAACTTTTGCTGGTGCAAACCCTCAACCTCATGAAAAATCACCATATTCTGCAGTCTAGTTTCAAGAGTCTGCTGAGTCAGCCATATTGAGATTAATGGTACTGGCAGCCACATGTATCAGATGGCTGCTTTTGAAACAATTTGCAAATGGAGAGATATGTGTGCACACTAGGCATTGCCCAGAAAGGGGCTTGATGGAGCACAAGCACCTAAAGCACACATAAATGTATGCGTGGAGCATGAAATGTTGAGTACCCAAATTCTTGTAATTGAAGGTAGGCCTGTGCATTCTTAGAAGAGGGTGTGAAACAGAGCACCTAGATTGTTAGTGTTTTGTTCTGGGCAAGACCTGTTCACACTCATAACTGCTGGGTTTGCAAACATACATTTGCAGTTTGTTCCCTATAATATGATCGCACTGCATGGTTAGTGAATACCTGTATTCACCAGGGTATCTTTTGGTGGGTCTTTGCAAGAATGGCAAACCTTTTGAAGACTTAGAAATGTAATGGCTTATATTTTTTCTAAAAAAGCTAAAGATTTGAGTGCAGATCTTAAGATCATACATATCATGAGAAGCAAAGGCTATAACCAGAGATGATAGCCTATTATGATTAATGATTCTGATTAGCAATGATAGCCAGTTATGTGTCAATGTTTCCAAGCAGCTATTGGTGATTGAATTTCATCAGAAAGCTGACAGGCTCATAGTATCAATGAGTATACTTTTGTAAACCTTGTTCTTGCTAAAAACTTATAAGAACATTGTCTACTAATGTGAGTGTCAGTAGTGTATTTGATATTTGTGGAATGATTTATGGCAGTGATAAGAAAAAAGCTTAAGGGCACCACTTGGAGTTGTCCTGAATCTCTTCATGGGTTGTTATGAAAATTGACTACGTAAGCTCCTATAATTACTTAGGATTTACACTTGACAGACACTTACATTATATGGAACATATGAAGGACAAGTGCAAGAAGATCAGTTATGGTCTACAGATAATGAGAAGAATGAAATATTTCATACCCCAGGACAGTCTCATTCTCTTAGCTAACTCACTTGTTCTCAGCCACTTAGACTACTGCTCACCTCTACTTCATAATCTTAATTCTATCCAACTGGATACTTTACTTAAACTGCAAAAATGTTGTGACCTTCTTGTTTTCTCCTGTAACTGCTTGACGAGTAGTAAGCCACTGTTTATTAAATTAAACTGGCTTCCATTACATCAAAGGATTGAACACAATACTTGTGTCCTCATGTTTAAAATTAACAACAACATAACACCGATATATTTAACAGAAATGTTCAAAAAGATGTCAGATGCACATAGCTACAACACAAGATCTTCCAAGTCGGGTCTCTATACTGATAGAGGAAAAGGAAATTATTATACCATGACATTTAGATATTTTGGCACTAAACTCTGGAATGCACTGTTAGTACATCTGCATACATGCAGTACCTTAGAAAACTTTAAAAAACAGTGTGCCCATTTCTTTATGGACAACGTCAAATCAGATAAATTTATCTCTTATGGGTGGACAGTATGACTTTTTAATGCTTTAACTATTTATTTTTAATACTATTCAGTTATTTTAGGATTGAACTATTATTTAGAAATATGTATTTTATCACTTAATAGGTCAGTTTTTGTTGCTTTTAGAACTTTAATTTGTGAACCAGGCTGTAAACAAGTATTTCTTAGTCCTGTAATTCACATTAAATATTAACTACATACATACATACCTTACAAGTTTGTCTTCCCCTAGCAGAATGATAACAAAGTTTTAGTATGATATTTCTTATGTTAAAGGAAATGGATGCTTATGTTATTAGAACAAAAAGGGAGAATCCAAGTAAAATAAAGAAGAAGGAAAGGACAAAGTCAATGAAGCAAGTCAAAATTGAAGCACTTCCTGTAAGTATGACAATGTTGTGTTTTTGTTATGGGATATTGGTTCATTTAGCTAATTGAAAATGATCTCATAACTGGTATAGTAGCCAACTGTCTTGACACCAAAATATGAATTTTTCTTTTAAGGAATATGCAGTAATTGCCCAAAGATTTATGAATTGATGGTTTGAGTATTGAAATATATTATATACTGTTCAGGCAATATCTTTTTAAAGTAAAATATTGTTGATTCAATGTTAATATGAATCTCAAAAAATTCAAGGATGTTATCTTCATAGCCAAACTTTCAACTGTACTGCCTTATATAACTCTAGGTTTGCTTTTGATTGTCTTTTATTATTCTTATGATCCTATACCAACAGCAATATAAATAACTGGATGTCTTCTAAATGATCAGTAACTTCTGGAAAACTAACTACTATTGTTCTGTCAGTGATAGCAGTAAGATTAGGCTAGACCTTTGCCTCATATGTTTTCCTATACTTTTCCTGATAATTTGTGTATTATTTTGTTGTATGTTTCTCTTGCATGCAAGATGTTTGGTCAATCATGGCCTGAGTTTTTCTGTATTTGCATCTTTGCCAATGGGTGGTATAACTAAAAGTGTTTGATTTTGCATTGCATGACTAGGAGCTTTAATGTTACACTTTTCATAGCATTATTCCACCAGATGTATAACCTGTTCAGTGATACCTTTTTTATTAGTTTACTTTTTGAAAAGAAAACAAAAGTTTTTGGATATTTCATTACCTTATCCTTATTTTCATGGCAGTTTGGTTTTTAATTTATTTCAGAGAGTTGTTGTTGTTGAGGACATTGAGAGACTAAATGCTATCCTTGGGAATGAAGATGACTATGATGCAATTTTAAAGGCATTAAATGACTTAAAGTTTTTAAAACCATCAAAAGAAATTCTACTGAAAACTAAAATTGGTCATAGAATTAGTAAACTAAGAAGGAGCCAAAATCCAATCATTAGGAGGCTTGCCTGTGAAATCTTTGCTGATTGGAAGAAGTTCTATAAAACTCAAAGACAGAGAGAGACAATTGAAGTACGATGTGATTCAAAAACGGAACTGTCAAGAATGAAAGCAAGAAAACTACTAGCGGATACCTTACACCTGAAGGTATGGGTGTTTGGTATTGTTTTACCCTCTACTTGTTAGTAGGCATGCTTTAGATACAGGATCAATTAATTTTCTTCTTTTTATTAAGTTATGTAGCAAGTGTTCCTGTAGACACAAGTATTGTAATTTTACGGTTTACAGTTCACAAGTACTGTGCTGCAAAGATAAATCTGATTGGCTTCCAGTCAGTAAATCCCTTTATACACGGATATCATATCATCAGAGGCCCAGCCAAGGAATCGTCTTTAGCTATGACTTACCAAACAAGGAAGAAATCACTTCATTCATATAATTTCAACTCCTTTCAGGATCTGAAATTAGAAAATACCCGGTGCAGCACTGTTTCCTCCAACAACACTTACTGAGAGCTTCTCGGTTGAAGCAATGAGTTTAAATTTTTAAACGAACTCGTTGGATTATTATACCCCTTTAATGGAATTTGCTTGTTATCTTACCCTGTCTTTTTCGCTCATATTTTATCAGCATTGGTTATTCATTTGATCATTATATTTATATATAGGTGCATTCACGCAGTAATGACAGGAATGTTTCATGTAGTTTCTGCTTCTGTTGCTCTGTAAACTACTTCTGAGATCTTTCTGCCCTGTGCTGTTGATTTGATGTGTTCAAAATCTTCCTTTCCGCTCAAAGTTGGTATCGGAAAGTTTCTTTTCATTGACTTCACTCTGTTGATGTCTATGTTCAATGTTGTTACAATTTTCTCTCTATGTCTGCCTCTAAATCATTTTTCTGATCTTTCAAAGTAGAATTTCACCATTTTAGCCACTGGTGTTTCATCAGAAGGACGTAATATGTGACCTAACAACCTCCATCTACCTTTCAAGATATCAACTGAATTTGGCCTCTCTTCACATCTCTATATAAATTTTGATTTGAAATCTTGTTGGGATTTCTTTTTTATATTAGCTCTCTCAGTAGCTCTCTGTGAAAAGCATCAGAATCTTTAATAATTCGATCACTATAGATCATTCAGTGGAACCATTTCGTTTGCCTCATTTATTTATTCCGAACATATATCTGTCCCTTGTGGTTGTAATAAGACTAAATCACAAGTTTAAACATGTTATGAAGATACTGATGAACAAACTTTGCGAATTTTTTTGGATAACACAGATTTGTGACATGGGCATTTCAGTATTAGAGTGCAATCATACCTGGAGAACAGAATTTAGGTTGTTTACAGCAGGAATATACTGATCTTTTTATTGTAAATCTTTGCTGCATTGAGCTCTATGCTGGAGTAAAAATAGTATTTACCATTGACAAAGACCTGCTTTTGTTTATCATATAAAGTTCTGGGAGGATTTCAAATTAGTAACAGGACGTTTTAAATAGTTCAAAACTTCTGGACTTTAGGTCGCTCTATTCAATATTTTTTCATTGTATTTTATTGCGTCGTATTTTGAAGTGATAGAGAATTGATTTCCGATTGGCTTATATAATCTTGGATAATGATACCTTGTAGTACCGTTCAAAGACTTTTGATAACAAATTTCGAAAAGGTTTAGACTGGTTGTTCATTTATCTTTGTATTGTTCATATGCTGCTTATTATTTTTTCCTTTAATCATCTCTTTTCAGTGCATTTATATTCTCATTTCACAGTATTATTGCTGGATGATTTTGAGCTATATAATAGCGTTTGCCAATTTCACATATTTGTATTTTTCAGTGATGTATAATGATATTCTTCAACACTGTACCAAAATATTTTCAACCACATTTGATGATTTATTCCCATTTATATCTTTAATGCTAATGACGCTTTTTAATTTTTTGTGATATTTTTCCATTTTGTCTGTCATATTTCATTATTGAATATTTTAAGCATATTTGGTATTTCTGTACTATTTTTTCTTACAATATAATTATTTTCTCGCTACCTTTTTGTTCCATTTTTAACTCACTTTACTTTTGATATTTTTCAGGTCACTGACTCAATACCAGAGCTAATTGAAAGGGAAGTGTTTAAAAATTCGAAAAGGAAAGTGAGTCTCATTTACAAACGAAGTATCAGAAAACTGTGTTTCAAAATAAAAGATGACAGTACAAAACGCGATCTTCTAGATGGAAAAATTCAAATAGTATATTTTTGTAAGGATATACTGTAATTTTTACTTGTAATAATTGTCACTTGTATTCATTTCCCTGGTTGGAAAGCACGTTTTGTTGAGTGAGATATTTGCAATATTATGCATTGATGCCAATTTCTTGAATTTCCATATATTAAATGTTGAAGTTCCATTTATTTATGGATAAATAGGTATTTATGAGAATACAGATCGTTCCGCATGTCAGGTTATGAGATTATTTGAGGATAGGAATTAGAAACAATACTTTTGCTGCATATATAATAGAGAATTTCAGAGATGAAACTTCAGTTGATATCTTGATACATTAGGGACTTCGCATCTTTAAATATAATAACAGTAAAAGCATTAAGGAAGCTATTGCCCCGTGTAAGACTAGTTTGTTATTGGACAGAAATTTTACATACATAGAATAGGAATTTTCGGCTGATACAGCTATTTATTTTTGTTGTTTGTTGTTATTGCAATCCATAGGTTTAAATTTATCCGATTTGAAGACTCATTGTAAGATTAAACGTATTTTTTTTCTTACTACACCTATTGGCTTTTGCGTGTGTTTCTCCTGCCACTAGTGTCCATAGTTAATTTTCTACCTAAGTATATTTGTGGTTGTCGTATGTGTTGAACAATGGAAATTCCATAGTTAAATGGAATTGAAGTAGAACTCCGCATAGGCTTTTTGGAATTCCTTGGCACTTGAATTGAGGAACTGCCTAATTGAGAATCTTGAAAGTAAAGTTATTCAAAAACAACTTTCTCCTCGTGACATTGTACTACAACCAGCTCTAACTTCTAAAAAGGCTATGCCATCTCAGAAGTTAATGAGAAAAATAGCTGTATTGCAAACGCTGTCAATTGCAGAGGAAGGTTTGGTTTCATTGTTTTTTTAATTTTCCTTGAAATGAAGCAGCTGCTCTTGCTAGGTCTCGATCGTTTAAGGATAGTTTTCTCTATAATATTATATTACCTATATAATTTTTGTTCGCGCTTTTCTAGCTGTTGAGTCCGAAAGAATTTTGTTATTGAATTGCAAATACCCCCCATTTGGTATTTTTTCATTTTGATAGTTTCATATCATGGATAGTTTTGAAAATAGGTGCCTTGCAAAGTCGGATTTGAAGCAGGTTTTGCAAACGAGCCTCCTCGTTCTTGTATTCTTTCCATTAAGTACATATGTCATCATTTCGTTCCGCTTCCTCCTGTCTTTGGTTGTTGTGAATAGCTTTGTCACTTTGTGCGCAGAAGCATATTTTTTCATCCACGATATTAATTAAACTGTCAGAGAATGTTAGCTCATGCCTGCCTCTGCTTCGTTTGCTTTTGATGAAACCACTACCATACACACTTTCTGCTACCCTGTCTCATTACATAGACAGGTATGCTTCGCCTTCTTTTTGCCTTTTTAATGATTGCCTTTCCCGTTGCTGTTCCTCTGAATGGTTTTCGCTGGATCAGTGCAATTATTCTCCTATTGCTGTACAATTGTGCATCGCCCTTTTTAGTATAGGCACAAATATAAACTAGCCAAGTATTTGGCCACTCCCTTTTCATCCATGTTGATGTACAAAGCCTGTGAAAAACTGATCAAATTAGATTCGCGTATTTGTAAAAGTTATATTGCTACTTCAAGTCAAAACCTGGACTTTTCCCTACTTCTGTCTAACTAATAGCCTTTTCCAGAGGTGGTGGTTGCTCTTCAACATCACAGGGATGATGTTTCCATCCTGTTATTTTGGTATTCGCATTTTTCTTAAATAAATCGTTGCAGTATTCTTTCTATCTATCAGTATCTTCTTTCTTTCCTTCTATAGCACATCTTCCCCTTCGCACATAACTGCATTGTTTTGGTCGCTGATGGTGTCAACAGTTAGCTTGAATGTATTTGTTAATCTTTTGACTCCCAGATAGAGGCCTTTACCTCTATTTGTCTGTTCTTGTTCCTGTCTCATCATTCTTTGAGCTACGCTATTTTGTTTTCTGTATTCTAATTAATTTCGTTGTTATTACTTTCGGCTTTAATCCCTGTCCTTTTTTATAATTTTTAACAAAGTATTATGTGATATCAATTGGTAATTTCTCTTCTTTTTTCTTCCAATACTACTCTTTACTGCATTGATTCAGATCTCTTGTCCATCTTCCCAAAGTTCATTTGGTGTTGAGTCATCTTCTCTTTCCAGCAAGACTGCAAACTTCTTAGAGATGCTAATCCTATAGCTCTCACTTAATGAGTTATATATCATATGGAATGGTGCTGTTAGTGCTTTTGGCTTGTTTAATTAGAGTTTCATATCAGCCATAAGGAGCAGAGTTACAATCAACTCCCACCAGGTTTAGTTATTTCATTTTTGGACTGCTTTTCCATTTTTTGTTTATCAAGATATGGTCAATTTGATTCCGAGTATTTGTATCAGGTGATTTCCAAGCATACAAATGTCTTAGCTGGTGTTGAAAAAGCATGCTCGCAATCAATAGGCTGTTTGTTTTGCAAAATTCTATAAGGATTTCTCTTATATCATTCTGTTCACCAAACTCAAATACCCCACAGCTGACAGATTCGTAGCTCTGTTTTCCCACTTTTGCATTCAGACTCCCATTATAATGGTAAGTTCTCTTCCTCTAGTCGAAGTTGTCCAGTGTTTATTGCAATTAGTTGTCGAATTCTTCTATGTTTTCTTCATTTACTTTACTAGTTGGAGCATTACTGTACTGTTATAATGTTCACATTGTGCAGTCTGGCTTCATGTCTTGGCGACATGATTCTTTCAGTAACAGGATTGTATCCTAATAGAGTTTACTTTTGAAAGAATAATGGCCACTCTATGGCTATATCTAGTCCCTTCCTCGTTTCGGTGTAAACAGCTTTCTTTGTTGATTGATGAGTTTGAAAATTCCCATTGTTGGACCAATTTGATTCAGTAATGCCAAGGATTTCTATTTCATTTCTGTCCATTTCATTGCAAATTATGGTCAGCCTACCAACCTCTCTTAATTTCCTCACATACCATGTTCCTAGTCTGAGACAGTTTCTTGGGTTCATAACTGCTTTCCAGTAGCACACTTATCATTGTCAGCCTGATATCTCACTTGAAAACGCGCTCCTTGATGGCACTCACGACGAGCGATGTGGTATGAGTTTTATTCTTGTCCATGATTCGTGGAGAATAGTTGTGACAGAATTGCAGAGCAGGGTTCTCAGGTTTCTTTCGCTGTCGTGGGTTCCTTTTACTGGAAGTTATGCATTTACCGTCTGTTTATTGGAACCAAACATCCGCCAAGCCTGTACATTCACTGGGACCATCATACTCAGTTGCACTGATTAAGCTCCCAGAGAACATCCGCTACCCCGCTGCCAACAGCTTCAGTCATAGTCCTGAATAGAAGGAAAATGGGTGTTATACCCTTTTCAGTGGACAATCCAGGAACAACAATGACTAACAAGTAACTCATCTTTCCTCAAAACTTTAGTGAGGCCTAACTGCCCGTTGTAGTTTAATGCCAATACCTAGAACAATACGTAGGTTATAGGCTGGGTAAATTGATGAAACACAACTCATTTTTCTAGTTGCTCCATTTTGACTCAACAGGTAAAATTAAAGCCTCGACGAACTTTTTTAAATGAGCACACTTTTCGATTAGCCGATTTTTGGTTCATAAAGCAGTTATAAGTTATAGCCTTAGGAAATTGGTGAAATTGAGCGCATTGGTCACTCAGCCAATTTACGTCGAAATTTAAAGCCATACCCTTACCAAGTAGGCATGTGTCAGTCAATAAATTTCGACTCAAACGACAATACTGTAGCCTTGGTAAATTGATAAAAATGTGTCCACTCTCGTCAGCAAATAAATTTTGATTCAAAAAGCAAGCCTATAACCTTGATAGATTCATCAATATGAGCCTACCTTTCATCCAATAGATCTTCAAGTAAACAAACAACTAAATCCTTTGTGAAGTGATGAATAAGAGCCTAAACTTCATTTACTAAATTTTGACTCAGAAAGCAAAACTATTACCTTCAAAAATTGACACGAAAACGTGTCCCACTGCTGAGACTATCAATTTTTACTCGCAATGTGAAGACGGTGACCTTTGCAAACTAATGGAATTGTACCAACTTGCCAGTCAATAAATGTTCACTCAGAAAACAGACGTGCATCCTTCGACATTTGATGGCAACGTACTCACTCTTCAGTGAAGAAAACTTTGAACGCAAAATTAAGATAATTCCTTCGTAAATTGATGAAACTGAACCCACATTGTGTCCAATAAATTTTGGAGATAAAATCAAAACTATAAGCTTGGCAAATTAATCAAAATGAGCAAAACATTACAAGAAATAGATTTTGACTTAAAACAAAAACTGTAACCTAAGTAAATTGATGAGAATGTGTCCACCTTACACGACACAGATTTTGACATAAAACAAAAACTGTAACCTAGGTAAATTGATGAAAATGTATCCACTTTACACTAAATAGATTTTGACTTAAAACAAGAACTGTAACCTAGGTAAATTGATGAAAATGTATCCACTTTACACTAAATAGATTTTGACTTAAAACAAGAACTGCAACCTAGGTAAATTGATGAAAATGTATCCACTTTACACTAAATAGATTTTGACTTAAAACAAAAACTGTAACCTAGGTAAATTTATCAAAATGTGCTCACTTTACACTAAATAGATTTTGACTTAAAACAAGAACTGTAACCTAGGTAAATTGATGAAAATGTATCCACTTTACACTAAATAGATTTTGACTTAAAACAAAAACTGTAACCTAGGTAAATTTATCAAAATGTGCTCACTTTACACTAAATAGATTTTGACTTAAAACAAACTGTAAAATAGATAAATTTATGAACATGTGCTCACTTTACACTGAATAGATTTTGACTTAAAACAAGAACTGTAACCTAGGTAAATGGATAAACATGTGTCCACTTTTCAGTCAAAAAGTCTTTACTCAAAAACAAGACTAAAACCTTTGTGATATTACTGCAATTGAGTCCACTTTAAATTATACATATTTCGATTCAACTATAGCCTTATCAGCATGATGAAATTTAATCAACTTTTCATTAAATAGACTTTCAATCAAAACACAAGACTAAAACTTTGGCAATATAATAAAATTGAGTACACTTTCATCAAATAGATTTGGACTAAACTAGGCAGACCGGGAAAAATTTATGAAAATGCATCCACTTGTCAGTCAGTTAATTTCTATTCAAACAGCAAGACTATAACATTGATAACTTGATGAAAATGTACCCACTTTTCAGTCGATAAATTTTGACTAAATCAGGTAGATTATATTCCTGGTGACATGATGCAAATGAGTACACTTTTCATTAAGTAGATTTTGACTCGACAAGCTTTGTGAAATTATGCAAATGAGTACACTTATCATTAAGTAGATTTTGACTCTACAAGCTTTCTGAAGTTATGCAAATGAGTACACTTTTCATTGAGTAGATCTTGACTCGACAAGCTTTGTGAAATTATGCAAATGAGTACACTTTTCATTAAGTAGATTTTGACTCTACAAGCTTTGTGAAATTATGCAAATGAGCACACTTATCATTAAGTAGATTTTAACTCTAAAAGCTTTCTGACATTATGCAAATGAGCACACTTTTCACTAAGTAGATTTTGACTCTAAAAGCTGTCTGACATAATGTAAATGAGTACACTTTCCATTGAGTAGATTTTGACTCTAAAAGCTTTGTGAAATTATGCAAATGAGTACACTTTTCATTAAGTAGATTTTGACTCGACAAGCTTTGTGAAATTATGCAAATTAGTACACTTTTCATTAAGTAGATTTTGACTCTACAAGCTTTCTGAAGTTATGCAAATGAGTACACTTTTCATTGAGTAGATCTTGACTCGACAAGCTTTGTGAAATTATGCAAATGAGTACACTTTTCATTAAGTAGATCTTGACTCTACAAGCTTTGTGAAATTATGCAAATGAGCACACTTATCATTAAGTAGATTTTAACTCTAAAAGCTTTCTGACATTATGCAAATGAGCACACTTTTCACTAAGTAGATTTTGACTCTAAAAGCTGTCTGACATAATGTAAATGAGTACACTTTCCATTGAGTAGATTTTGACTCTAAAAGCTTTGTGAAATTATGCAAATGAGTACACTTTTCATTAAGTAGATTTTGACTCGACAAGCTTTGTGAAATTATGCAAATTAGTACACTTTTCATTAAGTAGATTTTGACTCGACAAGCTTTGTGAAATTATGCAAATGAGCACACTTTTCATTAAGTAGATTTTGACTCTACAAGCTTTCTGAAGTTATGCAAATGAGTACACTTTTCATTGAGTAGATTTTGACTCTACAAGCTTTCTGAAGTTATGCAAATGAGTACACTTTTCATTGAGTAGATCTTGACTCTAAAACAAGACTACAACCTTAATAAAATGTAGCAAATGTGTCCACTTGTCAGCCAATAAATTTTGACTCAAACAGCTTGACTATATTCCTTGTGAACTAATGTAGATGAATTCATTTTCCATTAGGTAGATTTTGGCTCTAAAAGTAAGACTATAACCTTGGTAAATTTGTGAAAATGTGTCCATTCGTTAGTAAATTAATTTTGACTCGAGAAGCAAGACTATTTATTATTTTGCTAAAATGATAGGAGTGCTTTTCATTAAATTGATTTAAACTCAACATACAGGACTAAAACCCTGATTTATTAATCAAAACGAGCCTACCTTTCATCTGATAAATTTTGAAACAAAAAAAGGACTATATCCTTTGTGAATTGATGAATACTAGCCTACTCTTCGCGTAGCTCATTTTGAGACAAAAAGCAAGACTATTGCCTTTCAATATTGACGAAATGCGTCCCACATGTCAGAAAATGAATTTTTACTCACAAAATCAAAAAGACAACATTTGGAAACTGATGAGATTGTGTCAACCTGTCACTCAATAAATTTTGACTCAAAAGGCAAACAATGCCCTTGGAAATTTATTGAAAGTGTGCGTATACTTTTATCAATTAATATAACTACAAAATTATGACAATTTCATTAGTGAATTGATGAAATTGAACCCACACTTCATCCAATGAATTTTGAAGATATAACCAATACTTTAACCTTAGTAAATTGATCAAACTGAGCCTACGTTCCATTCAATAAATTTTGACACAAAAAGCAAAACCATAAATAGTAAATTGATGAAAATGAGCTCACTATTTATGAAGTAGTTTGAGGCAAAAATATCACTATATTCTTTGTGAATAAGTGAATAAAAGCCAATTCTTCAATTAGACGCTTTTGGCCCAGAAAACGAAAGCATATAACCATTGTAAATTAATGAAAATAAATCCACTTTTCAGTCAATAAATCTTTACTCAAAAAATGAACAGTTTGGCATTGGTAAATTCATGAAAATGAACCAAATTTCATTCAGCAGATTTTGACTGAGAAACCTTGCGTAAAATGATGAAAATGAGCCAACATTTGATCTATTAGATTTTAACTAAAACTTGAAACTTTACCCATTGTGAAATGATGAAATAGAGCCAAAATTTCATCTATTAGATTTTGACTCAGAATGAGACTATAGCCTCGGTAAAATGATAAAACTGAGCCTACTGGTCATGAAGACTTTGACTCATAAAGCAAGACTTTAGTCTTGGAAGTTTGACGAAATGTGCTCACTCTTCAATCAATAAGTTATTAGTACAAATTAAGACAATCGCCTGTGTGAATTGATGAAAATAAGCCCATTTCTCATCCAATAAGTTTTCAAGCAAAACTATAGCCATATCCTTTGTGAATTAATGAATAAGAGGCTGGTACTCATTCAGTAGATTTTTTGACCCAAAAAAGCAAGGCTGTAACCTTTTGTAAACTGATGAAAACAAGCCTAGTTGTGAGTCCATTAATTTTGCCTCAAAACTCATGAATTTACCAGAACTATAGCCTTGACAAATTCATGAATATGAGCTGACTTTCATTCAATAGATTTTTACTCCAAAAGCAAGATTATAACTTTGGTACGTTGGTGGAAATGTGCCCATTTGTGAGGCTATAAACTTTGATTCAAAAAAGCAAGACTACCAAGTTTGGGAATTGATGAAATTAACTGTCTACTTTTCATTCAATAGCTTTTCGATAAAAAGGCACATCTATAACCATGGTAATCTGTTGAAAATTACCATGCCAAATTGCCAATAGGTGCTAATTGGCCAATCATAGGGCCAAATAGACGCATTATTCATCATATCACGTGCACCCGCATCTGGCTATATATTTCGGTTCACCTTTCGGTCGTTATCCGACGTTTCATACTCTGACGAGTGTCGGACGAAAAAAGCTTTCAGTATGCTAAAAGAATGTTTCCGCTTTTTCGTGCTGTAGTGAAGTTCTGTAGTACCAACAGACTTTTCATGTTGAAAATGTGCTCACTTGTTAGTCAATAAATTTTGACTCAAAAAGTGACTATAAATTTGGTGAACTGATGAGTAGGAGTCTACTTTTCATTCAATAGACTTGGACTCAAATTGAAAGAATAACCTGGGTAAACTGATCAAAAAACGCTTGAGAAGGTAAAGGTATGACCTTTGTAAATTGACGAGAACTTGCCCTCTGTATAATCCATTGATTTTGTCAAGAGAGGTAAGTTGATGGCAATAGGGGCCATTCAAAAAGTACGTAACTCAATATCGATGGATTCTTGACCCCCCCTTCCTCTCCCCCTTGTACGCTGTCGTACGCTTTTCAGGTACCCCTCCCCCCTTCAGAGCGTACGTACTTTCTGAATGGCCCCATAGAACGTTTAAGAAAATGACCCCACTCCTGATTGAATCGATGTTTGCTCCAAAGTGAAGGCTATAGCCATGATAGATTGACAAAAATGAGCCTAAATTTCTTTGAATCGATGCTGTCTCATAAAGCAAGATTATCATCTTGGTAAATTGACGTTTTTGTCATAATGATTCGACTTGTCATTCAATGAAGTGAAATGGATAGTAATGAATCATTATTATGGCAAAGTTCAGTGGTGCATATTTGTACAGCGGTCAATGGGAAGGAGAGATAAGGTGGAAAAGGTGAAATATGGTGAATTGCACTGTAACGCCCTGAGGTCATATTACACGGGCCTTCATTGGTACTAGTTGAATTCGCCAATGACTGTTACCAACTACCTATGGCTGCAAGGATCTGATTTAAAGGAAATGACATGCATAAATTTGGAATGAAATCACAATGAAATATCTGACAATATGTTCTTTAAAAATGATATGAAATAATGAATGTAAAATCAATTACAATTCTAACGACAATCATTAGACAATCAATCCAAAATGACATTCTAGATAAAAAACCTATCAAACAGACTGTGGTAAAACAATTTACCAATTTATAACAACCATCACCAAGCCATTCTACAAACGATTGGCTAGACAATAGACTACAGTGTAATTTCACAAACGAAGGTAATTTAAAAATTTCCACGTTTCCAAGAATATCACAATTGTGGTGGGCACCTGAGAAATTAATGATTCCACAAAATTTAGCATCAAAACAAGAATTACTATGTTTACTAGCATACCTGAGTAGTGTTCCTAAATAAACAAAGGCCTACGTTCAAAGTAGACAATATAAGTAACAAACTATTGCAAGAAATTAGTGAAAAATAGGCTTTTTCGCAAGCGCCACATGGGTTATTCTGAACCCGCCAAATTTGGGTACATTTTAAAACTCTTGTGTGTATATTTCAGGACTAGGAATGCTTTTGCCAAGAAAAGAACTTGCTTCAGGCGCTAAGTTGAGGCCTGAAACCCAATACAAAGACAAAATATTAGTCTGCTGTCACGTATTTTGATCCTAGCTAAATATAAACGAGTAACCTTCTTAAACCTTGGAACATGATAGCGTCTCTTTCCTATGATGAATAACCACATAAAATAGATAAGATGACAATTACAGAGCTTGGGGCACTATGTAACGCCATATCATATTCATAATTGAGTCAATCTAACCTAGACAAGGTGCGTTCGGGATGCAGAGGGGAACAATGTCGCGTCTATTAACAACTAGCCAACATTGTTATCATCAAAACTTAGCTACGAGTTCTTAGTTAGGACAGACATACTCAATTACAAAAACATAGATCCGTTGCAAATTATATCACCAAATCAACCAAAAGAAGACCCAAGATAGTAGTCCGCGTTCGTGGGAGCGTATGTGATATTCTTGGAACCTGTATTCCAACTACAATTGTAAAACCAGCACACTTTTCATGACACCCAGGGTCACATAGTGTTGTAACTAATTACGCTAATACAACAAGGCCTATCAAACAATCAGTCAATACGATCTAACTGTACAAGAAATCTAGTAACATATCTGTTCTAACCGTAATAAAAATCTGTTGTAGCAGAGTTTGTCTATTTTACAAAAACGCTTCATAGGGTTAGAGTTTCTCCTAATACGGAAAACTTATCAAATGGCATCGGCAAGCCTTGTCATGTAAGGCTGAGTTAAGGGATCCCTCTGAATGGTAAATAGAGAACATGAAAGATTCCTTGGGATAATTCTGGTTGACAAGCAAGGGAAATACTTCGGTACTGCGACAGCAATCCGTACTGTATAATGAACATCTTGGTTATCCGGAAAAATCTCTCTATAACATTTCGTGAATGAATTACCTCCTTTCCAAAGAGGTCATCGCTTAACAGTATTAGTTCCTCTTGGTCAAGATTCAAAGATATTTCTGTATAATATCTGAAGAGTCAACACCGCATTTCTTCAGAACCGGATTCAAAGTTACGGCCCAGATTCGCTCAGTATGTTCGGCTCAGTCTGATAATCAAAACCAGTTTCTACACCTTGCAATTAGCCATAACCCGTAACCCATAGATGCAATTACTCCGAATCCAGTTCGCTTTTCCGTCACATCAGCCTTTTGCAGGAATGCAGCCGTGCATAAACAACCAATTTCGGGATTCACTCTATCTTTGCGATCTAAAAACCGACTTCTGGCGATTGTGTTGCTAGTTTTTTTAGCTATACAACCATTTCAAAACTCCGCAGGTAATCAACGGCCACTTGAAAGCAAAATCGGTATTGATCAACATTTTGAACTAAATAGGGTCTTTCCATTCTTAGAGTTTTTACAGTCCGATGAATATCTATCAGGTTTTCGATTTGAAGTCTCTCAAGAACAATGCAAAGAGCAATAAAGACGCCTGTCCTTCCAGCTCCAGTGCTGCAAGAAAAAAAGAAATTACCATTAGAAAATTTTAGGAAAAGTATGACTAGCAAAGTACCATTTACGTACTGCGATAAAAGGAAAATTGCGCACAAATGTCGCAGTAGATACAACTAGAAGTCAAGTGCTTATAAGCAATGGTTTTATTCCATCAATGAGAAAATAAAAACAAGCTGTTGAATTGGAACGAGAGGGAGTTCCAGGTGTATGTACAATTCTGTAATAAGACTACCTAATTTTTACAGCAGCTCAATAGTCTTAAATCTTTTTGACTTTGAGCCTAAGAATATTCTTAAATCATTCTTAAATTTTAGCGATTTTGAGCATTAATTCTCGTATAAACTATATTCTTAAAACAAAAAGTGAGCAACTGACACTCCCTGAATAGTTGCTGAGTCGCACCATAGTGTAACGAGTTCCAGACAGGATAAGTGGAGCTTAATTTGTTTTTTTTTCTAAAAAATCTCAAATCAGCAAAAACTCTAAACCTTGATGAACTCAAGCTTTGCATTATTCTTAAAATTATTCTTACAGTTCATAGAATTTGAGCCTTGATATTCCTATAGACTATATTCATATAAAAAGGTGTATACTCTCCAGTCCAAAATTGACGCCCCCCCCCCGACTAGTTATTTTTTCAAAAAATGCATACCATGGCATTCTTATTTCAACCCCCCCCCCCGCTTATTAATTTTGAGCCAAGAGGGCATTTTCCCAACCAGACTCAGAACTGTGCGGCGAAAGTAACTTGTGGTGACTGTTTGTTGTGTCGAAAAAATGTTTGTGTGAAATGAGTAACTGCTGCAAGAAGCACTGAAAACGCAGTTGACAATTATGCCGATGATGATGACCTTGTGAACGACGACGATATACACATATTTAGTATGGCAGAGATATTTAATAGCCGTAATGAGTTCTTTTTCAAAAAGCTAAAGCTTTTTGTCCACTGCATATGTTAGCCTTCTCCCCACCTCCATCTACAACAGCCCACCTCATACACATTCACCTTCGAACTTTCTCCATCCCCTCACTTATTGTAGTCCCCACTTATTTACTTTCAGATTTTTTTCCAACCCCCCCCCCCAACTTATTGCCATCCCCCTTCTATTCCGGACTGGAGAGTAGCAGCAAACCAAAGCTACACGCTACAAATATCTAGACAGTTACGCCCTTTAAGCAGGAGAAATTCGATTGCCGAAGGACTAAAATCACAATAAACAATACTGCGAATGACAGAGAAAACCGAATACCCTGCAATTATGCACAAGCTCTTTATTGAAGCTTAGTATCTCATCAAATATTGTCCCAAGGGCTTGTAATACCAAGAAAGCGTACAGAAACAACTTACTTGCTGTGACATAATACTGGTCCTGAATTATTTAACTGATTTTTCGCTTTATTTACTTGTCCTATGAGCTCAATAATCCCCTCTGAAGCAAGAGGAACCCGATTCTTTGGCCAATTAATGTACTGGAATTGTTTTATCGTCCTCGCCTCTCCATCCTATCACAAAAGAATGATATTATAATACAATGCTGCAAAAGCCTAAGAATAAAAGCCTTCATTTACTAAAAACCAACAGTCTGGGATCGTATTTGTACAATAATCTTACTTACTTACAACCATTGAGCCTGATATCATATCTAGGCCTTTATAAATCAAAGGCTTCCAAACTTTTCCAATTATTTTATATGGCGGTTCCCTACAACATACTTTTTCAAACCGGGGGCCCCCCGCTTTTGAAAGACCTACCTTCAAGGACAACAAATATCAATGATACATGTTACTAAGCAACGAGTGGGAGAAACGACAGTTCTCAAGGTCCCCTGAAATAATTTGCCATCCCCTATGGGGGACATAAGCAAGCAAATATTAAAGTAATGAAAAAAGTTACAAAGTGTTATCATTTGACAAAATGTGATATGTTTAGAAATTCCATATATTGGGCAATTTCTGCAGCTTAATTCATAAAATGTTTTACTTATTCTTACTTTAGTACATATTTTCATATATTCAAAGAACCAATCAAACTAGCAACAAAAGGCTATTTCAGCGGTGTCCTACCCTTGCATCTGTAACTTTGAATTCTCGAACACAGAAGTGAGGATGACGTGTCTCATTCACGGGTTCGATGACGTAATAGTAATATCGCTCAGATTTTTCCGTGGGCCAATACTTGTGGCACATTTCCTGAAAGAAAATCAAAGTATGGATTTAGCTGGCAAACACCCAAATATATTTATCCGTATTTCTTAACAAATCAAATATAAAGATGAAATAGGGCGGTTTTACGTCAATCCCTGAGGTCTTTTATTTGACAATGAATCATAAAATGGAGGGCCGCATGTAAACAGTTCTAATGAAAAGGCTGCTTCTGCCATTCCTAAATATATCATATCTTCATTACAACTGATATTACCGCCATCACTGCACTGAAAACTTGCTAAATATCTACTGTTCATAATGAAATAAGGTATGAAAATACGAAACTGGTATTTTGATAATACAAACATTACATTCAAGCGGAAATGATTCTACAATCGATTTAAAAAGGGGCTCAATTAATGTTACTATTTGGGGTGACAATTACTTCAAATAAATTTGTGAGCTAGGCAGGGAAATATTATTATTTTTACTGAAAGTGGTGAGGCAGATAGGTAATGATCGTCTCGTACCTTGTCTTTTTCTTCCAAATTTGTTAACATTACAATTAGTGAGCAATTATTTTCCATTATCATACGCCAGAACTCTTCCGTGTGCTCCTTCAGAGGGCCCTGTGCAGCAATATAAGCTTTTCTTTCCTTGTAGCCCTGTAAAATAGATCAAAAGTCCAAATGAAATGATATGACAAAAGGACCAACTACATACTTTGATGCCCGTGAACTACAGCTGAAAAAATCTCACTTCAGTCCTTGTACACAGAAAGCTTTTTCGAAAAACATCTCTCAAGTAAAGGAACTGAAGATCACCAATCGTTGGGCTGCACAATCATCATTGTGAATTCACATAAAAAACAAACCCCACATATTGCTATGATACCGATAAGAGCACATAAAAGCAAATTGAAATGAAGAAACAATAAGCTCAAGATGTTACTGATCAAGTAATCAAGCCTTCTTCGGCGCAAAAGTGAGAAAAAATGCATACATCAAGGTAGCTGGCATTGACGTAATCTGAACTGTCATTTCCACGAAGTTGTTGCAAACAGACACGGTTGTAATCATCTAAAAGAGAAATGTTTATTTGTGAAAAGATAACATAATATAAGTTTGCCTGATACATCATGGATCAGCATACAGTAATAAAACACAGAACTGTGGTGACATAAAAGATTCAAAAGGAATAAGAAATGATTAATGGATCAATAAATATGTTTTATCAATTGAGTAAAATGACTGAAAAGACTACGCATGACAGAGACTCACATGGCACTATCGACGCACATCGATTCTTTTCCCGATTACTTGGGAATAGGGCAACTGAACAGCTGTTCGGGTCAGGAATTGTAGAGCCAACAATAACCTAAAAATTTAGACATATTAGATCGTACTCAATCAATACTTAATGCAGAATAAGTTTTTGATGGAGTTGAATAAGAATACAAACTATAACTCTATAGTGTATTACAAAAGATCCGACGAGGGGGGCATGCCCGGGCAGGAGGGGCAGGTTGCCTGGGGTCCCAGACCTGAGAGGAGGCTAGAAAGCTATGAAATGATTCTGATTTTTAAATGTCATAATGACGACACCTGGGGCTCCTGCTTTTTCCATTTGCCCTGGGCCCCAAACCGCCTTTCAACGGGACTGCGTTGAACATATCAACATAAAAGGAATTTTCTGTATTTTGTTTTTGTAATTTTGATTCGAACCTTCAATGTGATTATGGTGTCAACCGAGTAGAACACTAACAAAACATTAAAATAATTATCATATTATGCTATATTATATTATGTTACGTTATACTATATTATGTTACGTTATACCATATTATATTATTATTACATTATATTACACTTTATTATATTATTTATAACATTATATTCTTCACTAATACTGATGAAGAAATCACATAAAAATTCAAACAATAAGACTTTGAAAGTTACCTTAAAGTCATTCTCTAAGTATTCCTCTTCCTTTCCATTCAAATCAGTTAAATGTTTGAAATGCTCAAACAGTTCACTGGCTGCCACTTCGGTGGACCCCGAAGCAATGGCATCCATTATTGCATCATGGACAAACACGTATTGCTCCTAAAAAGAATACATTCACTCATTGATTAATACCAGAGACTACATAACACTTGACTGTTCAGGAGTAAATAAAAGGACGGTATGAGTTAAAACCTGGACATTTGTTGAAATGCAAATTGCCAATGGCACAGCCCTTGCAACTGCAAGAGAACCAAAATGTTGTGCCAATCCCCATACTATTGTATATCTTACATGAAATAGTTGTACAATCAGAACTTACATCACTTTGTATCATGAAATTTCTCTGCGACCGCATCATTGTTACATATCCATATATGTCTACTGTATAATCATTTTCTATTCTCTGAAGCATAGAGTCTATTGCAATAAAGCAGGCCGTTTTACCAACTCCAGCACTATGAAAAAACCAGAACACAAATTTTAAAGTTTTATCATGAAATCTACAATACGATGTAGCTCCAAAAGTTTTTCCTCTTCGTTTGCATCCTGCCGTCAGTTAAATATATTCCCTACTAGTAGCGGCTGTAAGAGGGGCAGGGGGGCAAACACTTCCTTGAAGTAGATTATTTAGAATTTTGGCATAAAGTGGGAGGACTCTAGAAACTAAAATATGGATAATCGGTGCAAATCCATTTTACAAAAGTCAGCACATTTACCACCCATGCTATTGTAATAACTTCCAAAAAATAGAAACTGCCCCCATTGCACTGGCCCTCCATGCCATTCCTCTTTCCTCGTCACTGAAATGATTCTGACAATGTTCCACGGAAAATACTACTCATAGCGGGCATAAATACAACAAAAATAACATAACAAAACTTACATCAATCCCACGTCAAGTGCTTATTGTTACAACAATGCATTTGATAATACAATCATACCTGCAATGTACAATCATTGGTGATTCGGTAGTACCATTCTCCTTTCGAACACGTCGTATGAATGCTAACAGAGGGCCTGGGTTGCTCGGCACTTCTGGATCCGGCCAGGCAGTAAACTGAAATTGCTTGACAATACGTTTCTCTGAAGTATCATCCTAATAGAACAAATCAAAACTATGTCACTGACTCTAAAGTTTCCACTGATAATTAAACATTTCAAAAATTTCTCAAAGAAGCTATTCAGGGACTGCTTCAATTCAGCTCAGATGATGTGCTTCATTCATGCTACTAAATTAGAAGTCTCTTGATTCAAACAGGCAATCTAATTAAGGCCATCTTACTTAAACTAACAATGGTTACTGCAAACAGTTATCTAACTTTAATCATCTAACAAACAGGAGTCTTATCTAAACACTCCGGTTTACTGATAAATCTCATTCAGAAGATCAGCACAGAAATATCGATCTAAATTTTGTTCACATTTCACGGAATATTCGATTCCAAGAGAGAGTGCTTCTAATTACATGTAAGTTCGATATCATCGTATAAACTTCTTCATGCAACTGCGTCAATAAGAGACTCGATGACCCTTCCTATGAAGTACTGTTTCTCAAACACTTTGGCTTTTGGACAAGTGATAAATACTTCTGAAATGCATAACTTATGACTGGATATACAAACATTAAAGCGAAAACTGCGAGACCAAATCACCGCTGCAAATAAATATCCAAGTGTGACAAAAGACCTATATTGCTCTGCAAAATATACGAGCACATATGAAACAGGAAAAGATAAACAGCAACCTCTCCAAACACAAACCTTAGAAACTTCAAAAATTCTCTTCGTGTAAGTTGCCAATTCCAATTGCTCCTGCTTAGTCACACTGATACTACCATAGACAGCGGTTCCGCTGCTTGGCCAATATTGCTCACATTTGTTCTAAATAAAAAGATACGGAACAACGTAAACAGAGAATTCCAACTGTGTACATATATCAAGATAGGTAAGAGTGTAATCGATGATACTATGAAAGGAACAAATACAAAACTGAAGATGTTGAGTTGGAAAGTAGAGAAAGAAATAAACTAACTGAAATGGTGATATACTGATCAGACAAAGTGAAATTTGTAAATTAAGTATATAGACTGATGAGCTATACAGGAGTGGATGAAAACTCAAATGAAAAAAGCTCACCCTTCCTCTTTCTTCCAGTTTAGTCATCATCACAATAGTGCTGCAGTTGTATTCCCAGCAAGCTCTCCAGAAATCTGCAATTGTATTTTGTAGAGGTCCTTGGGTGGCAATGTACTCTTTTTTCGTACAGTAGCCCTAAAAATGTATTTTACGAGCGTAAAAGCAAAACTTGCTACAGAAAGATACCGCAAACAGTTGACGTAAAATTATCTAGTTTCCTTCAAACTTGAAACTTGGAAGGCCCAACAAACTGGGGTGTACATCATTGGCGCAGCCCGTATGACAAGTCTTTAAACTGGCAACTGCACCGCTTTTGATTTCTAAGGATGCGATGAACACACAACAGATAGAGTGATTAAAAGTTATCATTATAAAAAACGCTTATGGAAACATTGCAAAACCTAGAATTTACGCTTAAGTGAGAACTTGCGCTCTAACCAATCCAGAAAGAAGCTGTTTCTACAACTTAGCAGCTTCATTAGATGTTCTGATATATGTAAGCTACAAAGCATTAAGTTCAGAACAAATCGATTTGTGGTCAATATAAATTTGAACAGTCTAATTTGGTATACTTATTTTGAATGGAGTTTCTATTTAAAAACAGTGCAGCAAATGAAAAATTGGATTCACAGCAAAATTCCAAATTTGGCCCTGTGAATTGGGTTTCATTTCGCATAAATTTAACAAAACTTACATCAATAAAATTCCCATTGAGATAATCGGAGCCAGGTTCTTCAGTATGTGATAGGACAACACGGCTGTGGTCATCTACAAATAATTTTACACAAACGTGATGATTGCGCTAACATCCATCAACAAATAGATAAAAATTTTCTGTTACGATGAGAGGGCTGCAGAATCCCCAGATGAACTTTGTATTGTGGCAAGCTGAAGTCATTATAAAAACTGGTAATTCAAAAGTTGCTCGGGGTTAAGTGTTTGTGAAGTATAATACCAAAAACATATAACCAAATACATAAAAAACAAACTTGGGGCTTTGAGTCTCAACAGTCTTAAAAAATAACGACGAGCCTTTAACCAATGAAGGGGATGTCCTTGACATGGAAAAGAGCACAGCCTATCAAATATTTAAAGATAAACCTGTCCCTTAAATTCAAAGAAAATTGTGCGCTCAACTCTCCATTAAGGAGCTATTTCACAAATTAAGAATAAGCCACCTTAATACAACGAAAAGCAACAAATGAATTCATCTTAAACAATTTCCCAGAATATAAGAAGAATACTAAGTTGACTTACAAGCTAAAAGACTGGGGTATCTGTTCTTGTATTTGTTATATGGCTGATTTGATT
The DNA here is from genome assembly GCA_964019165.1 of Mastigias papua. NCBI lineage: Eukaryota > Metazoa > Cnidaria > Scyphozoa > Rhizostomeae > Mastigiidae > Mastigias > Mastigias papua. The sequence goes on along the minus strand of OZ025279.1, from coordinate 2,932,729 downwards.
CCTCAGAAACAAATGTCTGGCCTGGATTAATCGACTGCAATAAAGAGAAGCTTATTATTCCTAAATCAGCAATAAATGAAAAAGAGCCTCCTTATTCAATAAAGACAAAACTATTTTGATTGTTTTAAATTTTCGTTGAGGTATTGCCAACATGTATTAGATATATTCAAACGAAGAAAGGAATAGGAACACTGCAATTAAATCAGAAAGCACATATACTGTCCTTTGACTTTCATATACTCAAATCAGTAGATTTCAAATAGTCTAGCGATGGCATGAATGCTAGTCGAGCAAAGTAGCATAGAATTCGACAGCTAAGTCTTCATAAGAAACTCTTCAATTAATTCGCAAGAAGCATATAAATTTGAAGTAGCAAGTTTTATCTGGGATAAGTGTGGGAAATTCTTTACCTCGAATTCTTGAAAGATTTTTTCGTAGCTAGATTTCAAAGAATTAAGATGTGCTGCGAACTGTCCAACTGGTATAGGGGGGTGGTCCATCATACCATTTGTTGGATGAGCCTTACGGTGTAACTCTACCAAATCTCTTGGCTTATCGACGAGGCTAATTGAGCCATTCTTTCCCTGCAGCAAGGTTTTGCTTGTTTCTTCGTCTCCATCTTGATTTCGTCTTCTTCTTCTGCAAGGTAAAGACCTGTAGTCAAGACATGGAGGCAAAGCTGAATGACAGGAATGTTGAATGACTGCAAAGAGACATGGTAGGAAACATCACTTATGGCCAATATGATAAGTTCTAACGTTCCCGAAAGGTCCATTTTTGCTTGGCAATCAAGCTCTTATATCAACAAAAGACTACTTTACAGCTAGTACTTTCCACTCACCTTATGACAAAAACAATTACAGCAGCTATGGCAAGTAGAATCAGGGGTGCTATGACACCAATTGCAATAATAGCACCACTGTTGCCAGATTTAGTCGCAGTCCTAGCGCCAGACTGTTGATCTGTCTTTGGACCAAACGTTGTTGGTAGCAAAGGAGAGGTATTTGGCTGTGGAAGGGTAATTGGCTGTGTAAGAGAACTGGAAGTGTTAACGTACGTGGATTCATGTCTCGCATAGGCTCGTAAAAACAACCTATAAGTGTGGCCACCTGAAAGCTTTTTATTTTCGTAGCCACCTAATTTGTTGCCTTCACCAACTATAACTTCGAGCGGCAAGTCTTCTGATTTGAACTCAGCTGTAACATATGTTCTACTGCTCTCTAATGATCGTTTCAACCTTGTCTTTTCTCCGTTTTCTGACGTAGCTCCCTCACTACTCTTACCATAATCAATGACATACAGATGGTAAAACCTGGAACAGAATTAGGAAGAAAACTCAATTTGATTGTTAGACTGAGATATCAAATTAAGAAAAAATAAAACGAGCTACACTAACTGTGGTCAAACAACCCAGCTAGTAAAATAAAATACAAGTTACGAAGATGTGGTGAACAGGCAATTAATGCTTGGACAAAGCCGCAAGGAAGTACTACCATTTCAATCATAAGCAAAATGCCTCATAAACAAAAACAAGTAAATTTCGAAAACATACATAATAGGTCCATTGATTTCTGATGATGGTGATAGTTTGACTGATATCTTCTCACTGTCAATTACTTTAACGTGTGTTGGAGGCTCGGCACTTGGTGGGGCTGTGTAATATCAAAATATCAAATATCAATATCAAAATTGCATTCATGAACTAAGGAAAACATTTGATAGCCGGCCCTATACTCGGTAGAAAGTCTAGCATCTAACTTTTCACGCTGAGAATGCATTACATGCACTTTAGTGTAAGTTTCAGACCAATGCATCTTTCTAAGTCTTCAACAATTTGTACATAAAAATCCATCAAGTCTGCAGGGCGCACTAGTTTGCGCTTCAAAACAAAGACAGTAAAGATACATCCAAATATGGTAACCATGACTCCAAATCAGTATGACAAAATGATGTAGAAAACCAATGAGAGGCTATCACTGAGAGGATAACAATACCAGGGGACCCAGAGATGTAAGCATCGACTAAAGTAAATAGAACAGCAGACCTTTCAATTATACGCGCAATTGTGCACGAGCGCGCAGCCACACGCCCAGCTCAGTTCCCGTGCTCGACTTGTCGCTCACTCACGCCAGCTATATCAAAAATATACATGCAAACACTAAGGAAAGCTCTCACAATTGAATGTTTAGCGCGCAAAAACGATTCCACGCGCGCGTCTAATTTACTCATTGAAAAGTCCGCAAGAGATCAACCACTCTTACCAGTACTTGGTGTTTTGAATTGGCTAGCACTGCGTTCACCAGTTCCAGATGAGGTTTCGATTCTTATTGACACAGTGTAAAAGAGAAACGGTTTCAACCCATCAAAAGAAGCCGATGACTGTGGCGGTTTGACGGTCTTCTCAACAAAGCTTCGGACGCTCTGGGATTTTTTATGTTGATCTTTGTATGACTTTGAACCATCAACATAGACCTGTAAATGTTAACATGCAAAGTTAAAGGTGGCTAATCGTATATGCCAAATTCATCTATGTGCAGAAACAAATACAAAGGCGTGTATACAGTGGCTTTAAATAATTCCAGGTCCTACTCTTAGTATCTGCCAGTTTTTCTCACATGAAACTACACTTTTAACGGTCAACAATTTCAATAAAAAAACAATCAAAGTTGAGTGAGTCATATGACGCACATACTGTAAACAAATAAACTGGATTTAGAACTTGCCATAAACATTAAATATCTGCAAAACATTTACAATGGGATATCGAACCAACTATACATCTGAGGACAATCAATAACTCCTTTTCATATATGACTATTTTGGACCAGTAGTTCTGCCTCAACCTGTTAATGAACTAATCAGTGTCCGTTTCAATAGCCGAATATATGTGTGATTGACAATATAAGGCCTTATGTGGAAGGTAATGATGAGACAAATTCCAGTTTCGTACTGTTGTTTCAATTTTGAGTTCATATACATGATAATAATGACATTTCTAAAAATGAAAACAAAAGGTTTGCTAATTTAACCTCAAGATCTGAAAATACTGAAAGCCCGACATTACCTACCTACCTATATTCATTCAAGTAGAATAAACTACCCGTTAACAGTGAAAATCAGATTCAATCAAATTACCTTGTATCCAATAATAGTGAAGCCTGATGTTGTGCTGGGTTGAGTCCATTTTATCAAAACAGACGTGCTTTTTAATTCTTCAACTGTTATTGAATCCACCACTGGCAGGTCTGAAAAAAGCAGCACAAAACGATGAAACTATAAGTCGCAGTTCATTTGCGAAAAAGAGCTACAGTCACTTTCATCCATAACAAAGGACAAAAGATATTCACAGGGCGATCCTGAAAAAGGCAGGAAACTTAGGGTAACTTTGAACTAACATCTATGTCATAAGTATCCTTGTACCCCTGCAAATAAACAAGAATTCTTATACAAGTCTGCTTATTAATGCATAGATATATCTTCTGTATGTATAAAACTCTCAGAAGCCATTATATTCCATGCAAAGATCACAGTGAAGCTTGCGGTGCGATTGAATCCCAAACAAATTATTAAGATTGTACCTCCTGTAACTTGAACGCACTACCTGACTGTTACAAACGATTTCCACCTAAGGTGCAAAATTTCTGTCTGGATATCTCTTTTGAAATAGAACTACTACTGAGATGACAAACCATACATACCTTCATTATCTGTCTTTGACGTCACTGGACTACTGTATGGACCTCTTCCCACTTGTGTGTAAGCTGATACGCGGAAGGAGTACCTCGTGTTAACTTGTAAACCATTTATTACAATCCCTAACCCAGTATCTGCGGGTGTAACTAGCACCTCTCTGCTTCTTTCCTCTCCCCCTGGAACTCTCACATATTTCAAAACGTATTTTGTAATTTTTCCATGATGCAGCCACGGGTCAGGCGATGCCCAAGTCAACTTGATTGATGTAGCTGAGCCAGTAATTGCTTTGACATCTTGTGGAGGACCTTTTGGCTTCCCTTCAGGGGTTCTAATCCACACTCGCGATTCAGAAGACCAGTCCACGGCCGTCTTTTGGGACACTTTAAAACAATACCACACTCCATTATCTAACCCAGTGAATATCCTTGAGCGATTTAAAACGCTTACGTACACCAGCCTTTCATCGGCTAAGTTGTCAAATTTCGAGAGCGCTTTTCCATACATGATTTTATACTGCAAAACTCCGGGAATTTTTGGCTTCCACGACAATTTAACACTGGCTCCTCGCGAAGACTTAACCAAGACAGCTCGCCTTATCGTGGGTGCTGGTGGCAAAAGTTTTGGCGTTTTAACATAAACAGGATGACTTCTTGCACCATCACCCTTTAGCGTGTATGCAGCAACAGTGATACGATACGTCGTTGAAGGCTCTACGTTCTTCGTTACGACAGCATGCTAAAATCGCAAAAAGGTAAAACAAATATCCTAACATTGTAAACAAAAACAATAATGGCTATGAAGGTATTTTGATCAAACAAACAAACAATAAGGAAGATCAGATAAACACGCCTTGCTATCAATTAAGATATATACAAGGAATATAAACCTAATTTTATGCGCTAAAATGATACACATTGATATGTTAAAAGCAACGACGAAGAAATCCTTGTATGAGTATCTGCGAGGGAACAACTATGAGACGTGAGACTATCAACAAAAGTTCCTGATTGGCTTGGCAAATAACTACACAAAGAAAGAACTTACTCGATCCTGAGAACTGTCCGCATCATAAAAATTTGGAAGAGTCTTATGAGGATAAATCTGAAAGTTGTCTTTGACGTGCAGGTAATATACAAAGTAGCCGCGAATTCTGCCACTCTTTTCAGTAGGTTCTTTCCACCTCACAGAAATTGCTGAATGATTTAGTGCCTGTACACGAATGTCTTTCGGTGCTCCCTCCGGAACTAAAAGAGATGGGATAGAAGCTTTGTTAAATTAACTAGAAAAGAATACTCATAAAGCTAAACCTACTTTTATGATACCAATCCGTGTGTTTCCCCTATTGGTATAGACTTAACTAGGGCAAGTGGGCAAATGGGCAAGTGGGCAAGTGGGCAAGTGGGCAAATGGGCAAGTGGGCAAGTGGGCAAATGGGCAAGTGAGCAAGTGGGCAAATGGGCAAGTGGGCGAGTGACCAAGCGAGAGACTGGGCGAATGATCAAGCGAGCAGCTGGGTGAGTGACCAAGCGAGCAAGTGAGCGAGTGACTTGAGTCTCGCTCACTTTCCACCTAGCAGTAACTGGTTACCTGGTGGCAACAGTGTAGAGATAAAGACTGCAAGGGAAGAGACTAGTCACCCTACCACACTTTGTGGAAGGTTCATTATAAATGTCCCTATCAACAGTCTCTCCACAACGTGCGGAATCGTATGAGACTAGCCTTTGCTAGACTAAATGACAAGCTACTTGTACAGTACAAAGAAGCAGAGTGTGTTTACCAGACCTCTTATAGAACAGTTAGGTAATTCTTACTTTTTTTCTCACTCCTGATGCTACCCAGACCCACCAAAACACAAGTGTACTACCTTCATATAACTTACAGAACTATAAAAAATTCGATAGCAAATAAGTTCGTAAGGCAAACAAAACACTTTTGATGAGTTCATAAAACCCATGCTGAATGTTTACCCTTTGAATGCCAAGCAAATAAATAAGTGACAGATAGATGCAAAACGAAGAGGCATACCATCTTCGTCAGTAAACAATTCGAATCTGTTGCTCGAAGGTCCCTCTCCCTTCGAATTGCTAGCAGTAACCCATATTGTATACTTCGTAAACTTTCTTAGGCCCGTCAGCATTGCTGATCTTTGAGAACCATCAACAGATAAAATCTTTGGTGGTGCGGATCTTATAGGAGTGTACATTATATTATATCCTGTGATCTCGCCATTTTGAAGGCGCTTCAAAGGTGGCTGCCAGAAGACCTCGATTGATGTTGAGCTTCTAGGTCGAGCTCGGGAGCCTTGAGGTGGACCTGAAGGTTCTGCAAATAGAGAAAACTTTATTACAGAAACATTCAGCATTTTTACCCAAGTAACGACGCAACATACAATTGCAAGACGATCAAATCAAAGCTAATCAGCAGCTAAATTCAACCATCATGCGGGTATTGAAATTTTAAAGATTATGTACTGAACACAATCATAATTCTTTATTGACCAAAAGTTGTATATAGTTGCTGATATGGCAAATGACAATAACTTGTAGAATAATGTCAAAAATTCATAACAAAACACAAGAGGCCTAAACTCTACTTACTATCTTCCATGGTAGTTGCCTGGGTGTGTTCAGACAGCGGACCTGTACCAGCAAATGATTTAGCACTCACTACGACTGTATACGTAGTGTAAGGGGATAACCCAGAAAGAACAGTACTTTTCTGGCCAAATTCTATAGACTTTTTTATCCAGGGTCCAGCTGCTTTATATTGAACTTCATAGCCATCCAAGCCATTTCCCTGGTACACAGGATCACTCCACGATACAGAGATACTTCTCGAATCGATGCTCGATATCTTTACATCAGTTATTTGACCAGGAGCTACAGTGATAATAACAATACTTAGTTCCCAAAATAATGTAGAACCAGGTATTCTAGTGTGTGCGTGCGTGCGTGCGTGCGTGCGTGCGTGCGTGTGTGTGTGTGTGTGTGTGTGTGTGTGTGTGTGTGTGTGTGTGTGTGTGTGTGTGTGTGTGTGTGTGTGTGTGTGTGTGTGTGTGTGTGTGAGAGAGAGAGAGAGAGAGAGAGAGAATGGGTGAGTAAAAGAATGAGTAAGCAAGTGAGGGAGTAAGCAAGTGAGGGAGTGAGCAAGTGAGGGAGTGAGCAAGTGAGGGAGTGAGCAAGTGAGGAAGCAAGTTTTTCAAACTTCAGACCTTTGAAACATATCAACTAAATCCTAAAGATTTGAGAAGGTTAACAAAAGATTCAAATGACCAATAGTAAATTCTTATTCTTAACACTTTCTTATCAAGAATATTCGAGTTTGTGTAACACTGAAGTGCTACACGGACAGAAAGGCATTAGATTCTGGTTTCAGATCTTCATTTCTACCAATAGCCTAAGTACAATTCGCACTGCATAGGCAAAAACTGCTATTGAAGAATAAACATAAAACATGAAGCGCGGGGCACGATAACTGAAACGAAGTCAAAGTGAACACATAGCGGACAAAACTTCAGATGATATTCGTATGACAGCAAAAAGCTTAGAGATGATGTATGTAGCAATTGACTGCTATTAGTTCCAACGCAACAAATGGAACATTTTAAGCAACGTCAAATTATCCGAATATGTCAAAATATCCCTCAAACGTCCTTCGGACACTAAGAAAACTAATAAGAAGTCATATCCCTCTCGGCTCTTCATAGTTGCGCCGTACACGCACCCGTTCCCCCCTTAAACAATGTTTTTTCGCCTATGAGAAACTTGAAGCTTCTACACAGGAGCAATTTGCCCATCATCGCTTGTACTTCTCTAAAAAACATTCCTATTCAGGGGGATGGAGAATGCAAAGTTCCCCAGGACTGAAGTCTACTATTTTAAATGTCGAATATCAAGACAAACCAAATGCTAGCAGGTTCCAAGCAATTGATACTTCCCAATAAACTAAACTCACAACATGTTTTCAATCGCTACAGCTGTTTTAAGGAGATTATACACGATTACAAAACGTCTCTGGATCAACTCTACAAAAGCTTACATGTGCAGATCTCGTATCTAAAACATTTACAGCAAACCGTAAGTGAAAATTGTTATACGCATCATTTTGAATATCATGCTTAAATCAGTTCACAGCATAATCCCGATATACTGGTAAGTCAAGTGGAGATCTATAATTCAACCTTGTCTCAAAAGCAAGCCACAAGTTAGAAATAAACTTCAGGCGGTCTTCAAAAACAAACTTACTGCGGTAGCGTCTAACAGCATAATGTTTTGTTTGAAAAGCAAAATCAGCATAACAGCAGATACATTTTGGTAAACATTTCAATAACATAGTTTTTTCTCTAGTACGGCATCATCTCTAGTAAGCTTAGGCGAAATTTCCAAAAACCTTTCGGTGAAATGTTCAGCTAAAATAACAAGCTTCTTAAATGGGTCATCCGATGTAAATACTGTTCAATATCGTGAATTGGCTGGAAAACTAAGTCCTTCTTAATAAACCTCTAACATGTCTGGGTGGGCTATTTGCGTACTAAAAACGAACTGGCAGTCAACAAGATATCCCCAGCAGGAGGCCGAGAACACCAAGCAAAAGTGGTAATCAAAAAGGGAAACTTCAACTCCGTTCATGTAAGCTTGTACTAAACATATCAAATTACCTTATGGTAAAAAAATAATTGCAACAGATTATTGCCAATTGCCCTTCATACACTTAAGCCCTTTGAAGAGGAATGTTAGCATTGCCAAGGTAGGAATTCCTAATCAAAGGTTCGAGAAACGCGGTGCCACAATAAGGCTATACCCATCCTGCGGAAATCAATCCTGACTGCTCATTTTAGGTAAAATTTATGATTTCAAGGCGCAAAGTGAGCTAAGACAGCAGAACAGAGCAACCAAATTATACATTAAAATGTCTCATTAACCAACGACTAGCTAGTGGAAATATGCAAGAACATCATATGGCAGTACAAACACAACTGAAATAAGTTTCGTGAGAATCTCTAATCAGAGGCGCCGACTTGCACTGAAACAATACTTAGAGTCCATTGAGAAAGAATCCCTTATTCATACGTTTGCCATTTAATGCGATTCATTCTTACGTTAGCCCATTAAATTTTTTAAAGCACATTAACTTTGCATCTTATTTACGGCCAAGGCCAAAATCTGTGATCCAGCAAAATAAGACACAAATCAGACGGCAGGAAGTCTTGGCTTTCTATATAAGTCCAGCCTTGAGCTATTATCTGAAAGTGCATTGAGAGAGCTAAAGATGACAGCTGGTAGGGCCTAATCGCATGCCAACTGTTGTTTCTTTTGACCTATCTTGCATTAAGATGCGCATATTCTCTTCAGAATGAGATTGCACGTAACCACAAGTACGGCTAACGCTCTGGAGTCAATTTCCTGTCCCTGCCTAATCTAAAGACGCTGCATTTAGTTCAAGTTAGTGCACTACACATCAAGCATTTGCAAACAGTTAAAACCCCTGCAAGTCGACAAAGTGGAAAGGCTCTGCCCGCATCACAAATGCATAAGGATGTTGACTTGTTGAAACATCCCTTATGTATTACTATTGACTGATATCCCCTATTTTTCTCCACAATATAGACAAACATTATTCCTCTCTCCAGGTTAGCTTATAAGTAATCAACGAGAACACTACATATCAGATTTCATCCTAATTGCAAAAAAGATCTGAAATGCCATAACAGCCTACCTCCAGCTTGCGTTTTTACAACTCCGACTTCAGTTGATATCGGTCCAATACCAGCAGTCCCAACGACTTGAACCTTAAAGTAATATACTTGGTGTTTCTCAAGTCGCCTAACGATTTTCCACGTGAGTCCGGCGTACACCAATGACCACTCGGACAAACGATCGTTTCTATCAACAGTATAGTACACTCTGTATCGCCTTATGCGGCCATTTGGTATCAACGGAGCATCCCAAGTTGCATTGAACGAATAATCACTGAAACCTTTGCCGAGTAGATTTCTAGCTGGCGTTTCTGGCACTGTGAATAAAGCAAAGGGAAAGGTGAGTCTCTTGTACGGCCCTTACGCTTGAAAGTGCTTACTTGAGAGGGCACGGCTACTGAGCTGTAAACTTCGTGAGGTAGGGTGGCCAGCTCCTTACCTCGCCACTTCTGCCTACCTATTCTACCTATATACCATTCAGTGTTTATTTGCCACTAGGCAGACAGTGCGCACGGGCCAAGACTGCAGTCCGATGAGCATCTTGAGCCACTGCCCTTCTGTACAGCAAGAGTGCCCCAACCACTCTACTACATGCCCACAGGACCGTCAATCAACTTCAAAATCAAAATCAACATATCTTGAAAATCCAACTAAACATAACCGACATAACATAACCAACTAAAAATTGAGAAGCAAACTAACCGAACTACTAACAACTGTAACAGTTTCAAACATATTTCCAAGTACTTAACATACAACAACAGAAACTCATATTTTTTAGCAAATACTCTAAGACCAAAGTCAATGAAATAAATATGCATAAAGGTACTAAATTTTACCATATTCATACTGTGTGTACAAAAAATAGCTTCCCAGATGAAACTAACAAATCAAAAGGTCTTTCAATAAACTAATATCTAATCAGTCATGGATAAATCTCAGCTGTCGCTATGAGAAATGTTTGCTTTGTACAAGAATCAGGGGATATGATACGTTTTAAACACAGCAAAACAAAATCTTTTAGTAAAAGTAAGCTTGTCAGAGCATATGAAAAGTGCCTACACCATCGAGTATTTACAAATCTTTTACAATGTTTAATTACTTGCATCAAAACATAAAAGCCCAAAGGTATAAATACTAGTATTATTTTACAAAGAGGTATGGTATTTATTCTTAATTCTTCAGGATACTAAACAAAATATTGCTTACAGGAGCTATATGTATTACAGTGTGGTAAAAACATGGACAGGTTTTTTATCATACTACACACCAAATGACCAAACAACTTATATATATATATATATATATATATATATATATTTATATATCTTTTGAGTATATAAATGTATCGATTAACATCTTCATCAGTACTTTTGGTCTAATCTTTTTATGCATGCAAACTTTTTTATTTCTATACTTACTAAACAGCTGAAAAGCTGGAATCAAGTGTACTTACAAGCTTCAGCAGAGACAAAATAATCCATCTCTCCTGCACGGCTATGTCCAGCATTGTTTACAGCAATGACATAGAAATCACAAAATGTGTATGGTCGTAGTCCTCCAACAGTAAACTGCATTTGAGGTAACTTAACAAACTTCTCTTTCCAAGCATTAGTCCCTCGTACTTTGTATCTGACAATATATCCAGTGACAGGATATAAATCTAAGTCATTTTTCCTCCAAGTTACTGTTATTGAGTTCACAGTGTAATTGACAAGTTCAGGTATTGATGGAGTGAGTGGTTTAGCTGCAAATGAAAGTAAACAATTACAGAGCAGTCATATCATAGAAAAAATCCATATTTGGAAAATTAATTGCCTTCAATGTGCCAACCAAATCATCAGAGGGGGAAGTGGTAACTTTCCTAAAGAACCATGATGCAAGGTTGATAGGGGGTAAACATGAAATAATAACTAAGCCAATATTCATGTCCAATAACATGGCCTACAAATCTGAGTTGAAGCCATGCTAATTTAAGTAATAAGATTGTATCACTGTCACCTACGTCTAACAATAAGCTGAGATGTGCTTTCATCAGTGTGTTCTGCTCCATTTCTTGCTTGGCAAGTGTAATTTGCTGATCTAACAACTCTACTAAGATGAAGGTGTCCATCCATCCCTCCCGCCTGAAGCCTCCCATTCTTGTACCAAGAGAAAACAGGTGGTGGCTTGCCAGTTGCTTCACATGACAATGTCACATCAGACTCTGGGTCAATAGTAATATCTTTCTGTGTCTTTGTCAATGTGGGGCTGATCTTTATTTCTTAAACAAAGAATGTACTAATATATTGATCACATAGACCAAAGAATTCAAAATGTCAGGAATATATCATTAATAGAGCACAATCATATCCAAACCATTAATGGTCAAAATCTATGTTAGTATTGTGAAATGCAGAATACAGGTAAAGCCAAACACACCTCACAAGGGAATGCACAACAGAAAATGAAGCCCTAGTACCATTCACCTCCTGATCAGCATCTTGCAAAATTGTGAATTAGTGACAATATCAAAGAACTTGAAAAGCAATATATCTACCATTTGTCAAATGCAATTTCTGCATTGAAATTTCCATATTTCAGAGGTGTTGCTCATATCACTTGTAAGTGATATGCCATTACCACAACAGAAGTGGTGCCAGCTTGGAAAAGTCTAAAAACTTACTTATGAATGTGATGGAAAAGTTTAATGGGTAAAACTGGATATCTCTTGAAATGACAGTTGAGAAAGGTTGTGCCTTCTCTTTCTCATCTGGATTTTGCTATGTAACATAATCCATTCAAAGCAATTCTTTCATCCAACAAGAAGAAAAATTATATTGTATAACAAAACTAGATTAAAATCATAGATCAGTTAAAGTTTTCTGAATATTTGCAGCTATTCATAAATTACAAACAATCAAATTCACCAAAATCAACATAAAAAATACCTTCTCTCTCTTTCACAAATATGCCAACTCTTTGAGATACTCTTCTGCCCAATGAATTAGAAACTTCACATTCAAAAAGGCCCATGCTTTCTAGGGTAACATTTCTGATCTGAAGGCTGTTGTCAGATAGCAGTTTAATTCTTGGGTGAGTCAAATTAAGGGGACTGTGAGACAAGAACCATGTAACCTTTGGCTTTGGATTACCTGTAACTTTACAGGGTAATGTTGCAGTTTCACCTTCAGTGAGATAAACTGTTCTTGGTGCCATAGTGATTGTTGGAAATCCTTGAGGAAGCTGTGCCTCTACAAAAGACAATAAATATATATAATTTCTGATTAAGAAATCCTGTATGAAATAGTAGCAAGTCACAAAATTATCCAACTTTTCTAGTAAATATCCAAACTAGGCCAAATTGCACCACAAAGAAACAGCTCAGCAACTACATGCATGTATCTCAGTCAGGTGCTTCCATCAAAAGGAAAACCATGCCCCCTAGTTCAATAGCTGACTATAGAAGGTACCTATTGCAAAAAACAAATTAACAAAAGCTACAAATTTCATATCACTCAACAACAGATCTTACCAAATGATTCAGGGGCATCATGTACCTTTGCCCCTGAAAGTAAGCTACTGGTGAAACTCAAATTCTGCAGTTTGAAGCATTTAATATTGTTTTTTACTAGAGCATGGGCCCTGAAATAATAGCTTTCAAACAACTGCTAAAAGCGAAACTTTCAACAACTGATTTTTAATTCCATGATTCTTTCTATATCACAGGCTAATCACAGGCAATTAAAATATACAGGTAAATGTTACATGAGTGCTAAGTTGATTTAGTAAAATCACATCAACATTTAACCTGGCACAATATTTTCTTCCTAGTAGGAACTGTATTCTGCCAAAAAGCAAGAAGGGTCACTGCTTTCAGCTTGAGGCCATTCTACGGGTGACAACTTTCAGCACATTAAAACAAAAAACTTTCCCACTTACCTTGCTTTACGGTCATTCTGAAGCCTTTTCTTACAGTTTTGCCTGTTTTATCCTTTGCAATGCATTCATAGAAACCATCTGATCGGCCCATAAACAAGGGACGAATCATCAGAATTTTGCCCCTACTCCACTTCAAACTATATGGCGGTGGGGAACGTACCAGCTTGTCATTCACTGCCCATGAAATTTCCACTGCAGAACTGCCTGCATTTTTAACTTCACACAAGAAATATACTAAATTGTATTTCACTGCAGAGATGTCCCCTGAAGGTGTAATTTCAATGTCAAATGCTGTAAAAAAAGGCAAATTCGAGTGTTACTGCTCTCATTTCATTAAGTGCCTAAGCATAGTAGTCCATTCAGACTTGTCATTCTACAATGAGGTATGCATTTGAAATACCAGGAAATAATTAAATGGTTATTCATGACAAGTATCTGCAACAAAACAAACAATGCCCAAGCCTATCCCTTCCTATCACACCCTTCTCTGCAATACCATTCTACTGGTTTAATAATCTATCAAAATATTGTAAGAGTCTTAAACATATAAAACAAACAGGAGCATTCAATCTATTCAAAGAGGTTATCTCCTAAAGGTCTTTCAAGGAGTAGCACCCACTCCAACCCTATGTCTGCTTTTCAGTGGTAGCTTCTGCATCACATAGCCAAAATACTGCACCTTGTAGGTCAACTGAAACAATGTAAGACTACGGAATCTCCTAGCATTCTTCTTGCATCTCTATATGACTAAAATCAGTTTAGATAGTTCCATTAAAATGCAGTGTAGTCTTTGATATGATCATATAACAACCTAACATCCAAAAATGCGTCTTCAAGAGTAATGAGTGGAAAAGAAATAGGCGGCTAGTCATAGATGCATTTAGCTGCCAAAACGGAGTTGAATCTAAAGACGTAAACCTCAAAGAAAGTTGCAAATATCCTCAAAAAAGACCGTATACTAACAGACAACTCCACATTTCAAGGTAGTTACCTTCCTTAAGTTAACAGTACGAAAATGCGTATAGCCACGTCCTAAACCAGGCCAGGGGGTTGCACGGTCCGCGGGTTACATTTCCAGCGTTTTGATCGATTCTGATAAATTGTTAAGAGGCAATTTCAAATTTGCAAAATAAACATAATTCGTGATCTTGTAGCGTGCATGCACTAACCCTGATATAATATGAACCTATTTGTTATTAACCTACACAAAAAATCCAACTCATAGTATGCAGAATTGAGTTCGGCATGTTCTGCCCGGCCTTCCACCAGCAATGCTTTTCACAATGTTTGTATTGCTCATTTCGCTCCCAAAATCATTGCCTACCCTTGTCTAAAACCAACAGTGTTAATGTGTGTTAATGTATTGGGTAATAACTCTACTCATGTGACAGTAATTACTATTGGAACAAGTGACCACATTGTAAGCACGGGGTCTCAAAAATAAGCAATAATACTCGGTGTTGCAAATATCAACTATCTACCACATTGAGGCCATGAGCTACAAACAATAGAATACAACATTCCGGTTGTTCAAGGAGTGGGGCTCCTAATTAGCAAGTCAAGGCTCCTCCCGTCAATCTTGTGCTCTACGTAGTGGAAGATAACCGATTCTTGCAGTATACTGAAAAGCTTGGGCAGAGAAGACCTGGTTCCACATAAGACCTAGTTCCCGAATGCGGACGACAGAATCTGATAGAATTTCTTCTGAACTGTTCGTAATATTTTCAGAGTACTCATCATCAAATATCTATACATTATACCTATACATCAGTACACGTTAGAACAATACATCTGTACACAATTTGGCACACAGAGAAGGAAAACTTACGAGTTCTCAAAAGCGCATACACCACTAAATGTAATACTACTGGTAGATAGACTTTTCACGCTTTCAGGCAGGTGGTAGGCAAGTAGGAAACAGATGACGCTTCCCTTGAGAAACTACGCCGAAAAATAATTCCCCGGTGATAAAGTGGCAAGTCTTGGCAAGGTGTACGGATAATTACGATGGAGTTCGTCTTTGACTAAAACTGTCAAATGTGAAATAAGAACATACACGTCCCTTAATTATTTTGCATGTGGATAAATATATCGTTAATTCAGAATACTGTCCATTCCTGTTGTTTACTGAGTAAGCACACTCTTATTTATGGTAGGTATTCAGCATGAAAACAGATCTATATCTACATAGCCATGAGAATGGTTACTAAGAATCGATAGATACTTTATACAAAATGTTATTCTAAAATGTTGTTTTGAAAATCTACCTGTTATAATAATCTCACATAATTACCATGGGCTAGACCAACGCGCATGTTTCTGCTGGGCAAATGCACATTTTGAAGGCGGTTTGATTGATTTCGCTTCTTAATAGCAACACAATGTAAAACAAGACAAGAAACTGAGCAAAGGTTGCTAAGCGCAACAGTTCTACCGCAATATTTTTCTGAACCATTTTGGGTAGGGGCATACTTGCATACTACACTCGCTCCCTAATTTGTTCACAGCCGCATCACAGATCAAAGTGCTGGGTAGCTGGTTCTACTTTAGACGATTTAATCTATCTGTAAGGTAGATAACATCTTGAAAGAACGGTCTGGAATCCATAGTAAATACGATAAATATCTCATCTGATATTAACAAATTGGTGAAAAGCAAACATTCGAAAAGTCATACCGCTATTTACACTCTACTTGCAAAAATAACGGACGGTAGGCCAATACTCACCATTTACTTTCCATAAAGCAAATACTGTTAAAAGAAATCCGATAGCTCTGGAACTTTTATCCATCATGAAGCAAAAGGGCGGATTAATTTCACATTTGCGCTGTAGATTTTCAAGGATTTACAAGAGTTAAACGTTATTCTTTCAGATGTAGTGAATCGTTCTCTTTAACTTCGGATGTGGGTTGCGATCACAATTTCCTGTGTGCCCTCAATTGTCTTTCGTCTTGTAGTGTAGAATGAAATGGGACGCGGTCAACACACGATTCCACGAGTCACTTCTCTTACCAAAGTCTCCACGCTAAATCTCCATTAACAGGGAGCAAATCGTGTAAAAATTTCCAAATGTGCGTGTCATTCGACACAAACCACGTTGGCTGGCATTCAAATACAGTTCTCTTTGTCTTCCTCGTATTTATGGGTACTTCCTCTAAAATGATGAAATTGACAATTAAATGTCTGAAAGACTAGTACACACGTATTGGTGATTCTAACTTTACGTGGCTTATGAATCGACCAAGTTGTTTTTCTCCAACTCTGACAAATGCTCACTATGCTCATTTACATAAACTAATATCGATACGGCCCGGGGGTTGACCAATCCAGGGGGTACATTCGGTGACATATATACTCCACTGGACGCTGGATGGCGTATGAACACATTCATCCTGGTGAGCTTTGTTAGTCAAAAACAAGATAACTCTTGAAATCAAGTGCAGGCAAATGGTGAAATCTCCGCAAAAGCAAATTACAAAAATGTTATGCAGGCCTGTTATAGCATATCTCAGGGTCTTGTCTCATTCAGTACCGATTTATTAATAATGGATCGTGATGGAGCAATGTCGAAATCACTTTCGTCTGAAAATGAAAATGATATCTAGTATACACGCTACGATCCAGACTAAAAGGGGTAATACCGTGTTTTGCGAAGAGGATATGTTGGC
Source organism: Mastigias papua (assembly GCA_964019165.1). Taxonomy (NCBI): domain Eukaryota; kingdom Metazoa; phylum Cnidaria; class Scyphozoa; order Rhizostomeae; family Mastigiidae; genus Mastigias; species Mastigias papua. The sequence goes on along the minus strand of OZ025279.1, from coordinate 2,915,752 downwards.
TTGAGTCAAGGGATGTTTGTTTGGTTGGTTACAATACAAATATTTCAGCACTGTCAGTACTTCATACTTCAAACAAACAAAGAAGATACGAATATACAAGGAAGACTAGGGATGTTCTCCAGATTTTTGCCCCCTAATCTCCTTTTGACGCCGTCCTTCATATAGAAACAAAGAACGGATCAAGAAAAGAGGCATAAAAATAGGCGCTTTCAAGCGTCTGCGACGTTTCGGCGCTGCGGCTCCTATTAGGGCATATGAGTTCTACAGGTCTTCGATTAAAATTATATGATAGCTTGTATTGGAGCATTCCGTCTTACGTTGAGCTTCATTATATCGAAAATTACCATCGCTGATTATCTTCGGGATTTGTAGTTCCCGAGTTGTATCATAAAGCGTCACGTGTTTAAAATTTGAAAGAGCCATTATGGCGGCCTTACCCGAAGACCTTGCCTCTTTTGATTATGCAGCGCAAATTCAGCCACATAGATCAATGTAAACAAGGCGTAATTTGTTTACTTCATGTGCTTATCCCAATTGATCTGCGATCAGATTAGACACAATAGACGAACAATTGAAAATCGCCTAATAAAAAGATTTATTTCTCCGATATTGAAACTGCACACCCCCCGGAATGAGATTTCACCCATAAGCCTAAAGGATATTCGGATTTGTGGAGCTAAGCCAAAATGTGCGTTAAGGGACGGAACAACAAAAGGTATATAGACCTAGTTATAGCTTGGGAATTGTTTGTCTACACAGCATAGCTATGTAGCACTTTCGTTGCATGCGGAAAGAGGTCTTTTATTACTTTTGTCCGTTAAGTGTCCATTATTTGTTTAGCTGATTTCTATCATTTTCTGAAGGTAGTAGAAATACATGGTAACATTGCTGTTCAGGACGTTAACCCTACTTTAGTTACAAAACGCTTTTCAACACATTAAATTTCTAATTCTGGGTGGATAAAATGGACGCCCCTCCCATTTTACTTATTTTGTTAGGTTTGAGCTATAATTGATGTGATAGGTCTACTCATTAACTACAAATAAATCTATCCTGTGTTTTTTGATAAATAATCCCTTCCTGGCTCGTCCTATTTCGCCAACTATCAGATAGCGTAGCAGTAAATATGAACCATGATATTCGACACCGCATCAAAATAGAACTCAAGAGTAATTACATTCGGAAAATCAGAAATAGCCCCCGACTGCATGGAGCTCCCCATGAGCCGAAGGGAAGTCAGACCACAGGACCTGGCAGGGCAACTGGAGGTAAAGGAAGTGTTTGATGTAGGTGTGGCATCCATGGCTTGATTGTTTGTATGTAGGTTATTGTTCGAAAGATGAGTAACAATTCTTACATGTTTTAGGTACATTTGAAGTCAAAATAAACAGGATAGGGTAGAGCTATATAATGCTTTGGGTAGAACAGTAGGAGGGGCATAATGTTGTTTTACAAGAAACCGTTTAATCCTTATGGGTACTACAAAGGGCAGTGTTTTTACGTTTCGTTTCGTTTTCACTACTATTTTTCAGCAAAGTAAGAAATTTTTAAGAAACCTGTAGAAATAAAATGTGGCTAGAAACTAAGAAACTTTTACTACAAGGCCTTGAGCTAGTCTAATACGTTGGACAGTTCTGCAAATCGACCTTACTAATAAGTGTGATACTCCCACATAAACTGGGATGCAACAGAAAGCCTCTAATGGAGAAGGTACGCTGCATCATTTGATTACTCTAATAATATGACCAGAAAACAACTAGAAATAGAAGATTGACCTGCGGATTGATGAGGAAACCACCGCGATGTTGCAAGAAACGAGGTAGGCCGAAACAAAAAGGAGGTTGCAGAAACGTTATGTCTACTAATGTTTGCTATTTCAACTTGGCTGTTTGTACCCTTTTGAGTTTGTCGTACACTCAAATCTTTCTCCTATGAAGACTAGAGAGAATCTAATCTTTGCGGTTTGCTTTAGTATTTGTATTGTGCAACCAGACTGAGCCCATGATGCTATAAATGGAAGAAAGCGCAGTATGGGAGCTGCCACGAACTGAGATAGCTGGGCAAATCAGTCCGTCATGAAATAGGTCATTTGATTGGGCTCAGTGAAGAATGACTCAAAAGTTGTCTGAAGTTTATCACATTTACAGTAGGAAGTGTGGATCACATTACGTTTCCAAAAACCAATGTTATGATGAAATGCCTCATTCATAACTTTTACTGGCTTCGACAACACCTTACTTTTCAAACTAAACTTGCAGCTCGTTTTGAAGTATATATATTTACTCTAGCTATGCAGAGCGGCACCTCTATTTATGTATGTCAGTTGTCCAACAACCAACAGAATTTTGTTGGCGTTATAAATAACTTGACTCCAATGATATATTTAGAAAGCTATTTGTCCATCTGTCAACAGTCCGCAAGCTTCCTATATTTGACTGCATTCACGCCTCTACAGATAAAACTTTCTCTCGAACTGACGTTCTTTTTATTATGAAAAGTACTTGCTAATGTCTATCCAGATTAGAACGGCACGTTTTCCATTACCTCGAAACCTTATCTTTACAGTTCTTTACTGTGGATCCCTGTTGCACTGCATTGATCACTGCATTACTATTAATTAGTTCCCTAATTCTAATTAAACATTTGTAACTTACTATACAGACATTATATATGTTAAGTGATGAGACAGGACATTTTAAATATCAGCAAAAATCCAGCTATGAAACACTTGCTACATGGACTACGAACAAAGTATGTGAATTTTACTGAAATGAACAGAACTGGAGTCCTAATTCTCGATTGTTTGTAAGTTTTAAAACCCTCTGCGTGTATGTTCCTTCTAAGTGGTTTATTATAGAAAGAGCTTGATGAAAATACAGAGTCATCGCCAAAAATTTCTACCTACGGTGGGGGTGGGGGGCTGACAACAGCGCTTAGTAGCGTAGGAGGCAGTATGAGGATTCAACGGGGTTAGGTCGGAGTACACGGTTTTTTATAAGAAACCTAGCTCAAGGCCTAGTACTAAAAGTTTCTTAATTCTTTACCCCATTTTAGTTCTGAAAGTTTCTTAAGAGCTTCTTAATTCCATGAAAAAGATTGCATTGAAAACGATATAAAACACGTGGATATAGCAAACTATTAGCATGATAGCAAGCAAAAGATGTTAGTGCGGGTCTAAATCTAAATCAACCTTATGCCCACATCTTTAATTTCAGTAAACTTTATAAAGACCCTCGTTGTCCTTTAAAGTTTCTTGGTTAGTTCAGTAATATGAAATTTCCAAGAAAGATGTTCATCCATTAGGACACCTAAAAATTTAACATATCTAGCTCTGGCGAATGGTTTTTGCCAAATCTAATTTGGATATCATTAAGCAATTTTTTCCTAGATGAGTGAAATACAACAAATTGGCTCCAGTTTCGGCCCGGCATTTCTTATTTCTCCATATAATGTCAGCCGCAGGATTTTCTTATCTTGTTTCTTATTGCTGCATTGCAGCTTCCAGTGCAAAGTAGTGTCCAGACATAAGAGTTGCTCAATAAAGTAATCATAGCTATATCAACGTCAACTTGGATGTGTTAATGTTTTATTTTTATTTTCTTTCGTTGTTTAGTTATGCTTCAATTGTTTTTGATATTATATTTCTTAAGTTTTGTTGAATTTCAGTCTGCTTTTTTTTTATGTTGTTCTTATTTTTTGGGCAAATCTCAGCCTGTGGCCTGATGTTTCATATAAAGGTTGTTCTTATATAAAAAAACGTGCAATCTTCACTTTGGTCCTCGAAAAGAATACGGTATTGGTTCAGTGTTGCGTAGAATTTGATAATAGTTCCCATGTGCCATTTGTTACAAAAATGCGCGTATCTTCCTCTCAACCAAAGGATCTTTCTCGCATCTTTCTCAAACAATCTATTTTAGTTGACATTTGTTTCATACGTGGAGGAAATATATTTTACAAACCCCAAACTTTGACATAGCACAGAATTTCTAAAGTTTCTTACCTCTTTCGTAATAGTTCTAAAAGTTTCTTAATTTTTTCCATGTCTAGTACTAGGTTGCTTAAAAAAACTGGTTTCTTATAAAAAAATGTGTAAACTGTGAGTGATTTGTATTCATGTTGGTCTATAAAAAACCACTTTAAAAGGAACCTACAGTTAGAAAGCCAAATAAGGTTAGGCCTAAGTAACTTGTACCACAAAAGAAACAATCTCTAGAGGTAACTTCTCAATTTCGAATGTTTTCATCATTGCAAACAACTGTGGATTAGGAGACTACATTACTTGGAGTGACATTCACATAAACTGTATGGATTCCTTATAATATAACTAGTATTTTATGGAGGGGTTTGCAATAAAGCCTACAATGTTTATTAGTGTTCAATCTTAATACTCGACAGGTATATAGTACGAACCGCGTAGTTAGACTTAAGTAACCATCCCATTGAGGAACTTCTAGTACCAAAATGTGACAAGATAAGTCCTAAAATAAAGAACATACTGAACTAGGCCTTGTGTTAAGTTTACAAAGCACGTATAGTGCTCAGACACACATACAGGAAAACTCTACAATGGAAATCGAAACAGAGAGGAAATAAGACTATATTGAAATTTGGAGACTAGAACCCCCACCCCCCGATTCCTGAGGTATAGGGAATTGCTATCGAGACAATGTTTTTCCTGTTGCGCATTGATCAAGTATACGTTCTTTTTTATGAGTATTTTTCAAGTATTTTTCATCCAGTGTTGAAAGTTTTTTTCGTCCAGCACTGAGGCCTTCTAGCTTTTTCTTGAGTTTAGTACTGAAACTTTCTCAAGACTTTCTTTACGAGAATACTCGCGTTTTTGTACCACTGCAGTGCAACAGAGACAAGCACTACACAATACTAACGCTGAAACACACAGATTTTAGTGGGACATTTGTGCAAATTAAGCAAAATAGATGATAGGCTTGCGTGACAAATTGGACTTTCAAGATTAAATCAACGTATTAACTTTCATAAGTCTCAGAAATCCAGTAGTGAATTTTCTTAACTTCTTAACCTAGTTTCTTATAAAAAGAAATGTGTAATGATTGCTGTCAATGATCAGGAGCGCTGAGAGGGGACATGAGTCATACTGCCCCACCCTCAGACCCTTAACCCGAGAGCTGAGAGGCCTCAAAAACCGAAGAATTGACTCTTTGATGTCATAATGATGTCATCAGGGGCCTAGGTTTTTCTATTTGTCTCCGGCCCTATATTAGCTCGCGGAAAGCATAGTATTGATATGCTGATTTTCATAAATATCGTTAGGACACTGTCATGTTAGACCGTAAAGATCGTAAACATGTTTATTAGGATCAATTAATATTTTTCCCTTTTATATGAACTTGTCCCACAATAAAGGACGAAGGTCTGCTTTGCTACCGATAAGGATGTTATCATCTTTACGTCAGGATGTGATGATAGATTTTGACAATATAACGGTCCTGTTTTTCACTTTATTTGACAATCGTGACAAAACGCTCGCGTGAACTGTAGGACAATAACGCCATGAGTAAAGTCCAGGAGGTGCTGTCGGATAAGACTGCCAATAAATGTGCTTCAGAGGAAATTGTTGGTTGTTTTAGGCAGTTATTGCTAATAATTTAGCGAGGAATTGTAGATAAAATGTGGTGTATGTTTTTACACAACTAGGTTCTGTAGGATTCTGTTACTAGCTTTACAAGCATCTATGGTCTATACGATTGCCCCCCGGAAGTCATCAACCACGGCCAAGAATGTGATCGAAAACATGCCATCGTGGGTACGTTGTGCAACACACAGCAAACAAATCACATACCTAGCATTTCAATAGGTCTTATGGGCAGTTACAGGTGCCTGTACTCAGTGCAGGAAAACCGGTATCGAAGGTAAACGGAACCACACTGTAAGCATGAACTAAAGAATGGTCTGACTTATTGTTGGTGTGGACACCGGAAAGGCTGATAGGTTCACCTCAGCAATGTACCCACTTTTGCCGGGTACAGAATGATGGCTGCCGTTGACTAACGGCTTGGTTTCCGTTTGGAGAGTAAACACTGCTCGTAGTTATCACCATTTGTCAGGTTTTTAGAGTACCTTTTGAAGCCCAAGAGATTTAATTACTATGGTTCTTTGAGGCAACAACAAAGGGCCTTTCATAATTAATAAGGGAGAGAAAGTGGCTCAGCGGGAAGGGATTCATAACAAAAGATACGAGCACATGCTTGTAGTTGGGTTGGATTGAATGGGCTATGTTAGTTTGTACGAAAACTTGAAGAGTAGGGAGCTGACCTTTTGACGCGTTTATCTACTAATCCTCCTTTCACTTCTGATGAGAGTGTTAATAAAGATGAGCGTTCATTGCTTTAATTTCAAAGGAAACCTGGGCGAATGCCTTAGCGACTGCATACTACATGTGAGGGCAAAACCAAAATTGTGGAGCTACAGTACCCACTAATTCTTGTGTCACTTAATTTCATTTTCAAGACCACTCCTTGGATTTGTAAGAGCACCTGTAGCTGCCAATACCACTGCTTTTAGCCCCTGCCACCAGGAGTGCAAAGCTAAATTTTTAACAAGGGAGCTCATACCAGAGTTTTGGAGACCACGCCCAGGCGTAGTCTCCAAAAGACTTCTTTGAGTTCCCCTTGTTAAACATTTAGCTTTAGAAAGTCTAAGAAATTTGTTAGTCTTGAGTCAGATGGAAAAATTCAGGAGAACTTTTCAAACAACTGGAGATTCATGCAGGGGTGCTGAGCCCCCAAAATCTCGTATATATTTAACAAGGAGGGCTACGCCCCCCCCGAGCTCCCCAGGACTACATCCCTGCCTGCTATATGTATTTCCTCGAATATTTTCTCTTATGACACTAGAACAACTTTAAAGCAATTTGAGTTTGCAATTATCAAGAGCAGCTAGTCTCAGTAAAAATTCTTATCTGTTTCTTATAAAACAAGACAGAGACAATGCATTCGCAGACACGCCGAATTACTTCTCAAACAAAACCGGGGATCGCTCTCAAGGTACCCCTTTTCACTGAAATCAATCGTGCTTCCATAGTTCATCTTCTTTCAAGGGAGTCAAATTTATATCTTATGAGATGGTACAGTGCCTCAGAGTTGACGGAATTTCTAAATCTAAAAATAGCTTTAGTACTTTGTGCTAGTTTCTTTATTGAAGCCCCTTTAGGGGGGAACCATCGGGCAATTCCCCTCAAGCCTGATAGGCTGATCCACTCCTGCGCATCCGTCCTTCCTGATCCCATGGCTTGCAACGGTCCGTCAGTGAATTCAGCGCATTTTATAATGAATATAAGGTCAAACCAAGGTTAGATGTTAGATGAGCACAGCCTCCTCCATATCTGAGGAATACTTAAAAGTGACACTGTGATATACCCAGTGTTATAGAGAAACTTATTACTATTAAAAAGTAAGTTTCATCAGTGCATCCATGCATACCATTTGCTCCACAACCAACCCCATTAATTAGGACAAAACGTTGACTTTCTCACTCTAGAAAGGTTGCAGAACAATGAAAGTTACTCAAACATCTTCCCCCTTTCACTAAGGAACGGATATACCTATATCTTTTAAGAGTTGGCCCAAATTTTCATCACGGATTTATGGGGAGAATTAATGTACAAATTCAAGCTAGACTCCAGCGAAAGACCACATGATGTCTGTCGTATAATTCTGAAATAGCCAAGGCATGTCACTCTTCTGGGCGTTACTTGACACTTTCAGTACATTTTCAGTTAATTTTCTATTCACTCTCTTTTCATTTTAATTTCATTTTTGTCATACTTAAAATCTGCTCTCCCAAAAAGTGTTGACTTCAAGAGGGGCCTTCTTGTGAATGAATTCAAGTTTGCTAAATATAGTAATCATTTCTTGTTTGCCAGCATAAGAAGACTTCAAAACGTATGCTTTCAATATTACTTCAACCTGCTTCTTATCGATGTTGGTAGGCGTCGCCTTTAGACCCATATCGTTCTGCAATTCGCTCCGTCTGTAGAATTTGTATACAACTTTCTCGTCTACACCTGTAGACACATATTTCTCCGTCTTTAATAACTGTTTCCACTAGTACAACCTTTGATCCTGTTTTCTTCCATCTTCTTGTATCTGATATAAGTAAATATTTTTAGGACTGAACCATTAGGCTAGTGGTTTCTACTCTTTCAGTTAATAATTTCTATAAGCATGCGAGCCTACCTATGTGCAAGTAACACTCAAAAAAATTATCGAGCCCAAAAGCGCTACAAATGATGTGAACACCTCCCTTAGGTTATATATATATATATATATATATATATATATATATATATATATATATATATATATATATATATATATATATATATATATATATATATATATATATATATATATATATGGTTCTAGTGGAAACCGGATGCAACAACTGGAATGTGCTTCCTTCACTTAGAAAGTCTAGGCTATATTACTCCTTCACAGCGCCCTTACTATACCTCACGAAGATAGGTAACTTTTGATTTGTAACTTCGGTTTGTGTCTAAATACCAACGAGTTTTAAGAGCAAATCACCCTGCGGTATTTAGAAAAGTCGTGGCTTCACAGTAGATTCACAGATACGTCGGTTGGGGATTTCTAACAAGCTCCTTCAGGATTACCTTCTTGATATGGCTGGCAACAGCCATTCCGTCTGCAAGTGATTTCTAACCAGACAATGGTTAATTTTTGTAGCTAGGAGAGCATCAATAGCAGCACCACCTTATGATCATAAACATGTACATGAATGTTGCTATTTCAAATGTATTGAGGCATATAGTGTGTGTCATTTCTTTTCATTTCTAAACCGATGTTAAAACAGACTTAGCCACACCTTTACATACAGTACCCGTGTACTATTCCAAAGAGGACTCTCACGGTTTTAAACACCATCAAAAATGGCCTTTCGGGCTCCAGGGATACTTAATAACTCCTATTTAGAAGTGATCAAATCGTTCACAACCATTTCAGATGACTTATCAAGCTATAGCCCCAAGACTTCATTAACCACGGAGGGAATCAACCGTTTCAGATTTCAACTAGTCACGGAAAAACATTGCTAAATTCCCTAGGTCTCTAGAAGGGTTGCAAAAGACTGTCAAGTGAATAGACAGTCAAGTTATATCATCTGAGAAACACATCGGAAATACTGGGATGGAAGTACTAGTCTAGTATTTTCTGGCTAGAAAATGATTTTGAAGTGCAGCTATACCAATGACATTTACAGAAACAGTCCTGCTCCTGAATGAAAGCGGGTTAAACTGGCCTAAATAAATAATGTCTAGGTAATGGAACAGGGCATAGTTAAAAATGGGTGTGATAAAAAAATTTGGTGTCTCTTGACCCTTGTCCTCTCCACTATTTTGCAACTGGCACCACCAATAGGGAGGTAAAGTAAATCTAAACCCACCATCGTGCAGCATGTTTTTCAGCTATCTATAGCTAATCGATTTGCCATGAGTGCAACGGATTTGCTGTACTTGGTACGTCAAATCACATTATCGGCTAACCACGAAAGACAGTCGTCTCGACAAGGCACTAAAAACCTACTAAAGAACATATACGACATGAATATTTACATATGAGCAATATGGCATGCGCATGTTCATGGTTGAAACAAGACACTGTCATGCTAAATTTAGTATATCATGTTCTTTTCCCAGATAAGACCGCCAATGTTTGTAAAACATTCCACTGTCACCTTAATCATATTTTTAATCAAATTACCTATTTGTGAGCTCTGCATTTCTATCATTCCCATATGTCCACAAAAAGCAGTTCCAGATTGCAGGAAAACTACCACCCAAACAGCTGAAATTGTTGCTAATAAGGTGCTTCAGTTCTAAGTCCTACTAAATTCAGACAAATCTACTTCATCGATGTGTGTAGCTTCATTTGTTTCCAAGCCAGTATTATGTGCCAGGAGTGTAAAATAAAGATCTCCAGAGAATCCCATTTCACCATAAAATAAACAAAGGATATATTTCTATGTGTACGAGCATGCTAAGGAGCTATTTTCACACATTTCCAGCTTTATTGTTCACCACTAATAAGTCTTTCTTCGCACTGATATGTTTTCGGGTCGAACCACAGAGCCACAATTAGCAAGCAGGTTACTAATTGCTTAGCTTACAAGAAACTCTTGTTTCTGGTGAACTTCTTAATGCAAGTCCTATTATGGAAGCATACAGGTGTATATGTGACGTTTTTGTTAAAAAATGATCCGTGTGAATGTAGATTTATGGATAGCCTTGCATTATGTAGGCATATCGATGGCTTTGTCACTTTGGATCACTGTTCATTGCTCACTGATCCTATGCCTAATCTTGTTTCAGATGTTAAACATTTACCTTCTCATTCGTATCTATGCAACAAATCATCGTACACAAGCCGATATTTACTTTTCTCATTTTGTTCATGCACAAATATATACCATACGGCTGGGAAAAGACAGAGTTCAAAAAAAGGATACTTTTAAAATGAAGTACACTTTATTTTTTCTTTTATAAGGAACCTAGTTCAAAGCCTAGTCCTTAAAAGTTCCATATTTTTGGATCCCTTTTTACCATATATTACAGTAGTAGTGAAAATTCCTTAAAAGGTTCTTGATTTAAAATGTCCACTGCCTGTATACACATTGTAAAGTTCAGGGATAAGGCAGGGCACTGTGAAGCCGCCTATGAGCCAATCACTTCAAGTAGTGCGCACAATTTATGCAAATTAAGCTTCTTAATTCTCTATTGATAACATTATTCCAAGGGGATGCCTTCATAAATATAAGAAGGGGGACTGTGCTGTTTGCAGCTAATATAGTCACACCCACGAACGTACCCAGTGTTCCATTCAGACTATGCAACTTTAAAAGTACATAGTTATACGTATGTGAAACGTGACTGATGTAAATGTACATTATATCAGCTGTAAGAAAAAGTTGGTTCATACCATTAGGTTAGGAGCTCATCAGGCTAGCATACATTCAATAGAAAGTGGACCCAGCCCCCCCCAAATATCTTACTATTTCAACAGGGGGCCATGCCCCCCGAATTCCCTTCTACTGTACTCCTGAGTGTACTGCTTCGAGTGCAAGTAATTTAAGCTTAAATATCTGCAGTCAAGATCTCCAAACCACACGTTTCATAGCAAGGAACCTCAGATCCGAGTTGCGACTGGAGTCCGTTCTTGTTTAACTGAAATGAGACTCAAAGTATATTACACTGTTCCTTGTATCCATCCAGTGTTTCACGCATATGCTTAATGAATTCAAAGTACTATATCAGGATGGCAGCTTTGAAGTTAGAGAGCATTGGAGAAAGAACTGTCTACTGAAGGTGACTCAAGCATGAGACGAAATGTTTAAGTCAAACCGTTTATTAAGTTGCATTATTTCAAGTCACACTGTTTAGTTAGTTAAATTGGAATAGTTATATTATGGAATAGTCTTCAGTGGCGGATCCAGAGGGGGGCTAGGGGGGCTTGAGCCCCAGTCAGATTTCTAGGTTTAAGAATATAATATTCTTTCACTTTAACAAATCTTCCTATATATAGAGGACACTTTGCAAGTATTGCAGCTCTTTCGGGTCGGCAGAAGTGGCAACATGTAGAAAGCAAATGTCAACAGAGCGTCTGTATGTATTTTGCTGACTACCATTGACCGAAATATGTATTAGGTGTCCAATCTTTTGTCAGGATCTCCATCAAGAGACAATGGATATTCCGAGCCCCCTTGGTCTATGGAATACTCGATTTCAAGGGGGCTCAAAGCGTCGTCAAAAAATTTACTGACTGCACGTGACGCAGCAAGCCATCCAGTGTCCAATCGTTTGCAAGCATCTTGATCACAAGACAATGAATATTCCGAGCCCCCCTGGTCGGCAAAATGCAATGTGTTTTAACAGTGTATTCTACGGGCGAGGGGGGCTCGGAATATTGATTGTTTTGTGATCAAGATGCTAACAGACGATTGGATACTAAGTGATTTCTGTAGTCACGTGCAGCCAGTAAATTTCTCATGGACGCTTTGAGCCCCGTTCAAATTGAGTATTCTATAGACCAAGGGGGCTCGGAATATCTTTTGTCTTTGAATCATGGTTTTATTGGATATCCGATGCGTCTTTGGGTGCATTCCGGCCAGTAAAATGCACTCGATGATAGAAAAGTGCTAACAGGCATCTAGAACCAGAACCACATACAGGAGGTTTCATGCGAGTTCATCATATACGTGTTGTTTACTGAAATCAGTGCCATGTTCCTATTTCGAAATGATCGTTAGATACTTTTGGAGTAATATGTGAAGGCAGCCGAACGCATTATTGGTGAAGAAAGCTTAAAAGGTAAGCGAATATAGGTAATAGGAATTACGTGCTCAGACTACAACAGTAGTGAGCCATTTGTAGCGCCGTAGCGCCGTACCCAGCTTTAAACGAATGTATGAGGTGGAATACGTATATAACTATTGCACTTTGTTAAACTGTTACTTTTGATACGTGGGGCTACTGGTTAGAGCTATTGTGTCTGCGTTTAGGCAGAATGACTTGATAGCCGCTTGCATCTGTAGGACCCTGTTTGCATTTTGTTGTTGGCAGTGAGGGACTCTCAGGACTAGTTTAGACGTCATTACTTGAGTCGAATCAGTTACTTGTACTTTATCTGAAAAGCCTAAAGTCTGCGAATTGATTTGGTTCGACATAACTGCACGGTACTGAAATTAAATCTCCGTCTTGGATAAGGACTGCCACTTTGTTGTTCTTTGCTTTCTTTTCACTTCAGTGACCAATGCGTTGTGTGTTAACAGAATCACCATGTGTCTCAGGAAGTCGATAGCATTAAACACTGTTTACTGTGTAGGCGCGATAAATACGAGCAAAATAGACCATTCTTCTAAGGATAATGATGCCATGATGTGTTTTGCGTCACTGTCACACGATATGTTTCGTTACAGTAGCAAATGAATTGGAGCTTTTAGATCTAGTTGTTCTGTGCGTTCGGTTGATTGAATTGGCAATGTACATTTCAAGTCTATTTAGATACAGAATGTTGTAAAAATGATTTGCTATTCTGAATGTTGAGCAAAGAACAGATAAGCAGAACCATCACTTCAGGTACTGAACATCGTCCAGATCTTATGATGAATTGTTAGGACAGGGCTGATAAACTTCGTAGCACATAAATGTGATTGATCATCAAATATTTCGCTCTATAGTTTCATTGCATAAAGCCTACTTCCAAACTCACCACGCCCACCACGCCCACCACGCGCACACTCGTGATGTTGAGCCCCTGTCAGGTTTTAGTCTGAATCCGCCACTGGTCTTCATCATGGAATAGTCGAAATACTGAATCAGTCCTCAGTATTACTAAAATCAAGAAATATGTTAACTCTTTTTGTCGTCGTTCTGAGTTTACAAAGAACTATGTAAGTTAGAATACAAGTCTCAAGACATCTATTTGATATCGTGCTATTTGAAACAGTCTATCCTAAATATACTCGCTTGCTTCCCCCTCTAACTTTGGACAGTTTCTTCAGGTTCCTTATTTACAAGGGATTTCTCAACATGGAGTTCTTTACAATGGTACTCTGTGAAATAGCATAGTCGCCAAATGTTTGAGAGCCCTGATCAGGTCTATTTCCTCCCAAATTAATTGACCAATTATCATACAAAATGGGCCTAGTCTTGGCACTTGTGGTGAAAATCCTACATGATGATTGGTCAATTAGCTTGGGAGAAAACAAACCTGATCAGAGCTATCAAACAAGTGTCTGCTATGCTCTGTGAAATGGATATTTTCGAAAATAAATTACCCCAGAGGGATTCGAACTCACTAGCCTCGACCTCTCGACTTTGTTCGTCCACTGCTCTTCAACTGAGCCATTGGCGGGGGGGGGACGCTTTCAAACCATTACTCGAAGGTAACTCATTTGCTCTTACTGCCCCTCTCTTCATCAATTTGTGAATGGGAGCCACCGCAGCTCCAGCACAAAGTGCACTGGACCCGCTGGTGAGAGAGGACTACCCACACCAGTGAGAGGGCGTAGATACCTCATCGATTGGATAGGGACAGTAAGTATAACAAACGTGCATAACACATTCTCTGGTTGAAAATGTCCAAAGTGTCACAACCGTTTCTACACAATGACCGTTTGATAAAGATGGTTATATATAGAAAGAGATAGTCATGGTGTGTGTGTGCTAAAGTAGGCCTCCTTTATTGTAATGCATACAGGCGTACTCTTCAGAATGCCTGAATGTTTGCACAGATTTGTATGTTTACAAACAATACTCCACAAAAGTCTTTGCCTAGGAAACTATCTGTGAAAAAATCTTTGCATGAATCTACTTGTTATATATGGATTATTGAAGACAAGAAGGTTGCATTTAATGAAATGCCTAAGGATAATTCTATGATTTTTCAATTGTTGCTAAGCTCGCCAACGTGCTTTGTTATTATTTTTTGATTCATAATTTTGCGCTTCAATTACTCAGGCATACCGCAAAAGCAAATCAGCCCTCTTTATGATTGCAAATGCCGGCGGGGCAATTTTCAAATTAGTAATTGCGGTGAGTAAACGATTTAATTTAAACATGTGATAACAAATAGCTAAGGAAGCATCTCAACTGAAAACACATTTGCAGCAATGAAAGATGAAAATTAATTTTTTGATTAGTATAAAATCAAGTCATTTGAAATAACTTATTGTTTGAAAAACATATGAACATATCGACAAAGGAATTGTTTGTCACCAGAAATTTGCCTACGGTAATGTTTGCCTGCTTTCTTTCTATTGATGTCACTATTTACGGCAGGCTACAATCGGTGTGTATTCTTATCTTGATTAAGCACAGAAATTTCGGGTATTTGTCATCAGCTCTGTCCATACGACCCGAATAAACTTCAGGTTCTATTGGTTGTTGCTAAGACTAGTATTGGTACCTACGATACACTCGCACAACTTGACCTCGTCTTCAGTTGAAAAATCGATTCAGATTTTAAGTAGAGCCTTGTTTGTTGGTACAGGGGGTTGTGGTACTATTAAAGGAGTACGGGGGGTGAACACAAGTTCAAAGAGAGGGAGGATTCAGACAAAATTGCCACAGTTTTAAGGGAAAAGAGAGATCCTTTTCCATCTCCTGTTTGTAAAATTTGAGTAAGGCTGTAACTAATTTCAAACTGCAATTGGAAGAATAACAGAACATACCAAGCAAGATGCTTAATTAAAGGGAACAAAAAGCGTCAAGAAACATTGATAATTGTGCAGGGATGAAATATATACTATATAGCACAGAGGATGGAGTTACAATCTTTGAACTCCTTAGTTAGTTGAAAAGATTCAGAAATCTTAGAATGATAAAATGATGTGAGAGAAAGCTTTGAAGAATAAGTCTCTTTTCGTACCAGCAACCTTTTTGATGGAGGAGAGTGGTCAAGTAATTACTCAGTGATTTATATGATAGAGGAGCCTGGGGTCAATCGTACAATCTTCATAAACGTTAGCATCAAATGAAGACAAAATGGCGGTTGCATAAATCAGCTTTAAAAAGTAGAAATGGAGAACTTATTGAACTAAGAATGAATGACACAGAGATGAAGGGAAAGTATCAAAAATAAAGTTGCAATAATTTTGATGCTATAAGATGATAAAAGATTTTAGTGTTATATATATAGGACCTTAACTTACTATATTATATATCTTTTGAATGTATTTTTATCATAATTCTTTCTTTAGTATATTGAAGTTTCTCTTAGCCTGTTTGATCGGCATGATGATCTTCAACAGTTCAAGGTATATCAGAAAGAGAAATAATGTTAAGAACACTTTGACGTAGTGTCAAGCAAAAGAGGGTAATACCTGCAAGTTTAGGGAGTCAAAGGAAGTGGTCCTCTAAAATTCATGCAGAACGTGGTGGGGGTTTATTAAGGGATAATTTAGTATCGAATATTTCCCAGAAAATAGGCACTGAATCAAATAAACTTGCGGAATGGAGGCAATAGCAGTAATCCTCCACTGTCCGAAGGTAAGGGCCTAGGCATGCTCTTTTGAGTAACAAGTTTCGGCTACTAATTAACTACTGACATATATTGTAAATCACTCCGAATATAAGATTATGATTATGACTATGATGATGATGATTATGATTATGATTATGAATATGATTATGATTATGAGCGAGCACGGAGAGACACTTAAGTTGATGGCGATTCATTTCGCAGAGATTCAGAGTTAGGGAAGATGTTGATGGCCTGTGGCAAACTGTCTAACCAGTCCCTGTCAGTCGAGTGAAAATCAGGCTAAGCAGCTTTAGGTTGCAGTTCTATCAAGTAACTGTTTGGGTAACAGAGTGGGTTGAGTGCAGCTGACTCAATCGTCTCTTTTAAACAATTTGCAGGCGATCATTGGCCACCGGGTCAGCCCAGGCCCCGTATAGGGGGTAACGAGAAGAGCAGAACAGAGGAGAAGAGAAGAAAACAGAACAAAAACAGAAGAAAACAGAACAGGTCACATCCCTTAAACTATCTCATGACCTTTGCTAACTAGTTGTAATGCTAACAAATTCGCTTAGCAATACTCCTACGCCTATGACATCTTGTTACCTTACATACGTTGGCGACAATCAGTGAAGGAATTTATTCGTAATTCCATAGTAACATAGAGCAACAATGCAGAGCACGGCAAGCAGTTCATAACTATTCATACAGCAAGATAGTTAATTTCCTTCCAAGAATACAATAGATTCGTAACAATTTAAGTACTCACACACGATTATCAGGTCACTGACTAGTATAAGTCACACTTATCATAGTGAGATAATACGCGGCATAGATGTTTTAGAAATGCATTTTCTTACGGCCCATGGGAGAAACCCTTCCAAATATTTGTATTATATTTCTATATATTCTATATAAATATTTCTATCCCCTGTGATATATTAAATTCTAAGTTAGATTTACATAACTGTACGTTAACAGTGATAGCGTCCAAGCAAGATTGTGTTTACTGTCTTTGAAATAATAAATTTGTTCATTATAATTTAGGAAAGGGGCAGTGTCCAAAAAAAGTTCCAACCTTCCTCCGGCTCTAAATCTTCATCATAAACTTTCCTGTTTTAAGACAATCAAAACTCACCAAAGTTCTTGAACTCTGCATTGTACATGTATCAGAGAATTTCTGCTGTAGAAGGGCTGTGCCTTTCACAGCTGATGTCGCATTAACGAAAATTTTGCTGAAACTGGATTGTTGATACAAATTACTAAACCTTCCTCAAATACGAAATAGAAAGGAAAATCTTCTTCCGGCTCAGAACCGAGGAGCCGTGACTTTTTCTGGACTCTGGGATATGGTATAAATTCTTATGAGGGACAATGTGCAGATCCTGGCTATCTGCCATCTTTGTACGCCAAGTGTAAGTTAGATTGCAATAGCAATCTGTATTGACCATGTTTGACACCAAAAATCAATACGCTTTCGCGCATTTTATACACGTTGCATAGTTAATTGAACAATACATAAAATGAGCCTAAAACTCTCAAAGGAGTCTGCAGATGGGCTCATGACATTACCTGGAAGATCATAAAAATTCCAGAATATGAGCGTAGGCTTCCTTAATTACTGCATTTACTGAAAGCAATTTAAAATTCGCAGCAAGGAATTAGCAATGCACTAAAGCAATTTGCAGTAAACAAAGGAGGCACGCAAGCTCGACAATATTAGCTTACGTAAAACATTTTGGCAATGAAATAGGCCATTTGCGTAATGACATTTTTTAGGCCGTATGGTATGTTGGGAGCAGTAGCTGCAACTGGATAATTGTTGTTATTATATGACCATACAGAGAAAAGGATGATACCAAAGATAATAATTTATTATTGTTATAATTCTGTCGTGACCTTAGCAATATAAAAGAGGCATCATTAACCTATTGTATTGGTCTTTTGAAGACAAGCCTGAAGCCCATAGGACATGTCCATTACGATATCTCTTCCAGGCGTGCAACTAGGGTGCTTTAGGGCAAAGGTCTAATCAATAAAATAGGTCACACTAATCACTGTCTAAAGATAATATCCTGAAATCATATTTTTCAGATTTAGTAAAAACAACTATGCACTTCCATTTACAATTGATGCAACAGCTTGGTAGCATTCAGACAGTGGTCAAAACGAAGATAGCATAGATCTAGGAAACAATTTGCTCTGGGCGTGCAAGGTAAAATTTGCCAACAAAAGAGTGTGGTCACCTACTGAGCATTTTACTAAAAATGCAATTGCACAAACGGTCATTAGCAATGTTTCTTGAAGAAACATTATGTCCACGTTTTGACCGAATGCGTCCAAGAAATTTTTCGTGGCCCTCACTTTCTTTCTTTGGATTTTTAATATTATTGAATGAAGGAAAAAATAACTGGCGCGTAGTTAAACGAATGAAAAAGCTACAAACGAAGAAAAGATGCTTGTCTAGCTCTGGTTACTGCTCTGGTTTAGATCTATTTGATAATGGTTCTGGCATAGAAGAATATCAGAAGGGCATTATTTTAAAACGTACTAAATAACTCACCCATGCCGACATTTTCAAAAGAGCTCTGGAAATAATAGCTAACCAGTACCAACGCTATAAATATTACAATTTAAGCATAAATCTTTTAACTTTCAGAGGACAATGTGTTAATGGTTTTTCTACATGTTGCAGCCATCACTGCAAAAGCAGAGGTCTAACGGTCTGCTGGACAAAAAAAATTGTTAACTTCGCAAGATAAGCATAATCATCATAACACTCTATATTCAAAATCTTTTCTGAAATTATTTGTTTTGTTATAAAGAACCTGGCTCAAGTCCGGCCTATCAGTTGTTCGTATTTTCAGGCCTCTTTTGATTACATTATGTTATCAAGAGTTCCTTGACAGTGCCTTAAAGTTAACTGCACATGTATTGCTTTAGAAGGCGTAGAGCTTTTGGTCTGACAAATGGAAGCTACATTTGCAGTACATTTCAATGAAAATTCCTCTGTGAGGCGTTTGCTGCAAAGATTGTGCACAATTTATCCGAACTGAACTGCAGTGAAAGGAACTAACTTTCTAAATCTCGATAGTTTGCAAAGTAGAAATATTAGAAATTGAAAATTTCCCTTAAGGAATTGATCCTTAGCAGGTCAAGCTACTTAAAATTTTTACGTTCCTACATTTAGGATCGTTATGGAACCTCCCTTATGGAAAGTACTCACGGCACAGAACATATAATATAATGCCATTTTGGCTCTCGAAGACTTCAATTTTTATACATCGATACACAATGATGCATCAGAGTTACTGGTATTCAAGCACTTAGTAATTATCCAGTAATATTGAATTTACTGGCTTTGAAGAACAAAGCAGTAAGTCTTCCATGTCAACTCCCCATGAGAAAACCGTTACAGCTTCAACATGTACTTTACAGCACAAAACGTTCTTTTTGCTGCAATGATGACCAGCACACAGCGTCGATTATGCGAATGAAAGCGAGTCTGAGATGGCCTACGGCTCTTTGAAATCAATTTTAAAATAAGTCTTTTATTTGGCTGTGGGAACGAGTGAAACCAAGTGTTTTCAATTGAAACAGGTTAAACAATTAAAGGAGTGTTTAACTTAATGCATTGTACGCCTCTTCCGATAAATCATACAGTTCTCCCCGTGATGCATACTGTTTATCTGTAGGCAGATTATATCACCATATAACTGTGTACATCCCGTTCTTCAAATAAACAAATTGCAGGTAAACAGCCAGTTTTGTGAACGTAAATAAGCCAGCAAAAAAATAAACATAAACAAGTTATCAATGCATAACGTGAGCTGCTTCTTGATAAAATCTGTTGCCCCAGTTCATTGCCTGTTTTCCTACTAGCCATTAGGTGGGCATTGTTATTTTGTATGGAGAGGGTTCTTGGAAGAAGTGCTAGGGGGGCAAATGACAATAAAGTTAGGAAGTGGAAGGTATGAAAATGCCGAAAGTGCAAGGAAAATTTAATTGCATAAATTCATAGATTTCAGTGCGGATAGTGGGGGTCAGTGAAATGGAAGAAGACTCAGGTCCTTCTCTTCAAGCACCTCCTATGGCACCACCCTTGCCTAAATTATAGCTAGTGATTGGTTCGCTTTTGCGAGGCTTCTTTGCATTTCGTTCTGCTGAAAAGAGTCATTTATGATCAACATACGTAGCTTCTGGCTGACACGCACCAGATTGATGTACCTATGGATTCTCTGTCTCAAATCTTAAATCTCTGAATTGATGGGATCGTAAGTCTGTTTATCCCTAGCCTATGGCTGTAATACCAAACTGATTGAAAAGTCTGCTTTGTAGATTTATACAGAGAACTAAAGAATATATGGTTATCAGTTATCGTGATCTGAACATATCAAAACATTGCTATGTTGTTTACTCCATTGCATTAATTATTATCTGCCATGGCCCTACGCTAATGAATTTTGGTAACAAGATCACCGCCCAAGCAAAAGGACACGACATGCCCAGATGAGCAAGGAAGACAGGAAATCTCTGAAGATCATGCTGGACGGACGGACAGGTGACAGGGCTAAAATAAAATACCTATGTAAGCCATATTTGAAATGAGGAAAGCTCTCATGACCATTTTAATCTCGTGCACAAAGACACTTCAGTTATCAGTGCACTAATCTAACAGTTATGAGCTGGGCCAATGCCATATTGAATATAGTGACCGCTTTAAATAGGAACTGATGTTTTCAGTAATAAATCTACTTCACCGCCGATCAATCCACTTAGTATTATAAATGGTCAAAACAAGGCTACGTCAATAGCGAAGGTTTAAGGTTTATACAATATGATTGGACATCATGTTTATGTCGATCTTTCACACAAGTTAAAGATAGCAAACACCAGAAAGTGAACCAACCATATTTACTAGATTCCGCAGTGGTTGACTTTTGAAAGAAACTTCTAATGGGCTTCAATAACTGTTCCTAAACAATATGAGATTTCATTCTATTTTTAGACTCAACAGATATCTAATTTTATACAATCACTAGCTCAGTGTTGCCATAATGGCCTATTTCAGGCTATGATTTTGGCCTGCTTTTGAAGTACTATACCTGAAAAATATTGTATGGGCCTATCATTCAGTTATGCCCTGTTCTGGGTTAATTTAATAATATCTTGGTGCAATTCGCTCAAAAATTTAGTTTCTATTCAAAACAAAGTTTTAATTCAGTAACCTTCATTTGCGCATGACTGCAATGATATTACACTCCTTTTCGTTTAAGAACGATTCTATAAGAAAGAACACGAGCCTCAAATGTAATGGGAAATTAAGAACAAACTAAAACCAAACTGAGGCTGAAGCACTGCCGTATAATGTATTATTGGACAATAAATCATGCGCTTTCAAATAAAGTATTGACAATAACTTGGTGAAACTAGTTACTGTGTTAACATGGTATACCAATACTTTTGGCAAGGACTGTATATCTGCATGAACGTAAATCTTTCGCCTTCTGCTAATTTTATTAAAAATAGTACCTGTTTCATAAGACATCCAATATTGTCTTGTATATTGTCTAATTTCTACATTGCCTAAACTCCAATAATTTGAGAACGACCTAAGAACAATTCAGCATCAAAAGTTTAGAAAAGTTAATGAGCAGCCAACCTGGAGCTCAATTTTACTTGTTCGGATAAAAAGAGATTGTAAGTGTACTCTTGAGTCCCGAATAAATGTCCCCCCGATTATTAATTTTTTTGAAAAAAGTCCACCCAGGGCATCCTTATTCCAGACCCCCTGTTTATTATTTTTGTATCTGTAATTCGATCAAGTATCAAATAACGGGAGAAATCGCGGCTTTCATTTTGCTTACAGTTGAAGTCAGTTGTGAGACTCATCCATAACTATCATTGTTAGAGAACTTTTCCACCTACCAGGGTTAGTCCAACCCCTGCATTTAGTAGATTATTAGGAAATTTCTAACCCCAATACCATTACAATGTCATACCTCGAGAGTAGTTATCATAAATGATCGAATAACCGCCCGGAACGCTTATTCAGAATTTCACCTTCGACCCGGGATGATCATTCGGGCAGGGGCGGTTATTCGGCAAGTGAGCTTATTAAATATTGCTCGGTACAGGTAACAATAACAAAGATTTTCAACATTTTGTGAACTATATCTAGACCAGAAACAAAACTATGCAATTATACTGTCAACGTCAGTACCATGAAAGTCATGGTCGGAATCAACCAAGAGAAGCTCAGGTGTAGCAGGTGTAGTGCCAAAGCAATATCAATCATCTATCTTGAAGGGGTTTTCATCTTTCTCTGTTAAGACTGACCATAATAAGCAGCATAGGTTTATGGCTACAAATGCTTACTTTTTTGTGATAGACTCGATTAATTAAGCACACTTACGCGAGTAGAATGGTTTAAAATGAGAGCATCGTCCTGCTTAAGGTGGGGGGGGGGCGCTTCTTCAGCAGGGGTGCTTATTGCTAAATTTTGCTCTTTCCCCAGGGCGCTTATTCGGGTAGGGGCGGTTATTTGACACTCGGCCGTTATTCGATAATTTACTGTAATTCTCTATTGGCCTAATTTGGTCTGAATTGGTCATCTTTTATAGAGTGTTTTTTCCCGTTCTTTCCTGTACCATGTGGTAACTCCGCTCCTACCGTTGTGTCTACTAAAAATTCTATTTGGCTATTTGCAGTCATACACGTTATCAGTGATTTATCTTTTACAAGAAAGTAGAACTCGATGGCTTAAAAAGTTAAAAAAGGCTCAGTGCAGAGTTTTTGAGACCCAAGAAAGTTGACAAGTCGATATACCTTGAACAAGTTGAGAAGAGAAAGTTGGCATACCTTTAAAATTCAAATACTCAGGCAAGAAAACCATAGCTTTTACTGAATTTGTATAGGTTTCTTGTGGTAACCTGTGTAACAGAGTGCCATGGCTATGTAATGCCTGTATGTCTGTAACAATGTAATGTTACGCAAACCCAATCATTATGGATCATGGAGAAGCTACGAAACCTTCAGTATTAGGAGAAAAACAAGTTTCTTATCTAAAAAAACTTGTTTTCTACACGTCAATGTTAGCACAATTCTTCAGCATGAGTACACGCTCTTTTATTAAAAAACAAGCCTCCTGCTTTCAGCTTTGACGTATTTTAATACTCAGTCCAATCTAGCTTTGAATGTTTCTTAAACGTTTCTTAAATCCTTGAAGACGAATCCGGAATTCAGTGTTTTAAGTGATTTCATGAACTTAATTTTTCTTGTTTTAATGTGTGCAAAGTGAATAATCTTAAGTGGAGAGGTTGATTCCAGTTTAATAAAAGGCTTTCATATTTGCTTTTGAAGCTCAGCCTACTTGTGTTTCTTAATTTGTGCTTAACTTCAGTTTCATGTTTCTTATATAAGTGCTTTTTATAAAAAGTGCTTGTATGCATTTATACTTTTCTAGGAAGACATCGATCTGTTACCTCTTTATCAGTGTAGTTACACTGTTTTTGCTGAAAACTGTCCTAATCATCCATCATATAGATTGTTGTTATATGAAGGTTTACTTGGCTAAAAATACTTCATCTTTAGCACAAACGATGTTTACGTTTAGCGAGATCAAACTTGCTATGATTCCACCAAATCAGTACGCAGTAGTGCAAATTTGAGACCGATCAGCAGAATGTCTTGGATAGTCCACTTATTGTGAGATAATGAAATCTAAACATGGACTTTCATTTTTTCAAGTAAATTTGTTTGGATTGTTGCGGAGTGTACCAATACCTCCATTAAACTATGTTAACATAAATTTGGTTTCCGTATTTTCTCCAATTAACACCCTATCTCTTTCAAACGCCCCTCTCTAATAGACGCTGTGTGCAAATTTCAAAAATTTTATGTGTGGAGTTAACTTCCACCTATATTAAATGCTTCTCTCCAATAAAAACTCCGTCTAAAATGCATGAAATCTTATAAATGTTCTGGGCATTTATTGAAGAAAATGCAATAATAAAATGTATTCATGCTGAATGAAAATTTTAATGAAACCAAGCTTTCACTCAGTTGTAGTCGTTTAGCCAAACATGTGACCAAGGAATCAAAATGTTGCTTATTTTCGAAAAGCACTATTTTAAACCTCTTTTTTGATAAAATGAGCAATAGGCAACAATGCAATCGTTGCAGTTTTTGATGAGCAAGCAGTATATATAGAGATATGGTTGCGGTTTCTTCCTAAATTTAGATATTTCCCCCATCCTTATTAAGTAGAACAAAGTTTACTTGATGGAGTTCTGAATTGTTGATTCATCCATTAGTCTTCTAATAATTAGTAAGCAAAATTGACTTTGTCAGTTGAATTATATGTGGTTAAATATGAAGTTTAGCTCTATTTGTTTTGCAGATCTTGTCCAATTTAGCCAGAGCTCATAAATAAGCCTGGTTTGACATCAATGACCTTACTCAGCATTTTGGAGCAAAACTGCGGTGAGCATGGAATCGATCTTATGGTGTAAGAACTGCAACTGCACTTACTATTTTTATTAAAATTTCAACTATAATAAATATTATAATTTTTATAAAGCTTTGAGTATTTTACAAACGCGAGGGAAAGACAAACTCATATGCAGTATAGGACAATAGGTATGATCTACTAGAAGTTTTAATTGGCCAGAATCATTTGCATTTTCGCGTTTTGTAGACTATGTGCAAAGGCATCCTTAAGTTTATCGTGGTTTTCGTACTAATAGCTGTTTACCATTGAATACTGAAAGGAAAACCTTGGTTTCTACGTCTGGGTTAAACGACTTCGGCCCTGTTTATCCGTTTTGTGTCTATTAGTGAAGGGAACTTGTACGGATATGCATTAAAACTAAGCAAAAAGAAAAATGGGGATTTATTGAATTTAATTCTCAGGAGAATCCAAACAAAATTAACAAGATATATTTGAATGCGCATAGTACCGAATTGTAGATAAGCCAATGCAAATGGATCTTGATAAGGCATTTGAAAAGCGCTGAAATATCAGGAAATGTAGTGATTCAATAAGGTGGCTGAACCAACCGAATGTCAATTGTGAAAGAATCGAGAACCGTATTGGTGGAGAAGCGGGAACAATCTCCCTTCTTGTACAAACGACCAAGGTTTTTGGACGGAAATTGAGAACTTAGATTAGGTAGCTGCCCACGGCAGTTCAAGCTGAACTTTCAAAACAATGTGTAGTAGCCTTGTTTAAACCTTATTGAGCCTTGTTCATTTGCCATTTTTAATCTTATCTTCAACAAACTAGTATTCCAGATGATACCCTAAGGATATGGTATTGATTACAGAAACCACTTTCAGCATACTGAGATGTGATCACTAATGGCGGATTGGGTGTGCCTAGACGAAATGTTCTTCAATTGGTTAGTATTTTCATGGTATTGTTCCCCATTAAGACCAAGAGTAGACCCCGCAAGCTACAGTCAAGAATAGACGACTCGCTTTATATATTGTCAACGACTATCACTAATTCCGCTAATTGAATTTGATACTTTTTCAGCTCGGTCAGGTTTCTATTACATTAGCTACCAATATTATTGGTAGCCACCAGCGGGTAACCATAGAGGAATAATTGAAAACGAGACAACAGTCCAGGGTTATTGTCAAAGGAGGTCCAACAGGTTCTAAAGGGCGTTTGATCAATTTCAGCATTAGTATCTCACTACAGCAATTTAGGTCAATATAGGTAGAAAGTGTGTGTCCTAAATTTATCCGAGGTCAATGCCCCA
The DNA here is from genome assembly GCA_964019165.1 of Mastigias papua. Classification (NCBI taxonomy): domain Eukaryota; kingdom Metazoa; phylum Cnidaria; class Scyphozoa; order Rhizostomeae; family Mastigiidae; genus Mastigias; species Mastigias papua. Next base: position 2,889,975 of record OZ025279.1, on the reverse strand, counting down.
GCATCAAAGTATTGAAGCGAAAATATGCAAAAATTGAAGCAGGATAAATCGTTAAAGGTTGATTACATCGAAGAAGTTTGATTTGTTGTATATATGGTCAACGTGAACGATAAAGCTCCTATTATTGATATATACACAAATGAATCAAAATATGAAGTATATACTAGCGCTACTGAATAACATCACAACTGCCTGAATAAATTTACCATCAAACGGGTAGTAATAATTATACAATACATAGAGGAATGTACAGAGCCTCTATATAAAGTCTCTTTTTAAGGCCACCAAAACAAGTGTTGAAGATTTTAAGAGGTCCTTGGTGCACAGTTTTAGAGCAAAAGCTACAAAACTATCCACAAAGAGTTACTTCAACCTCAAATCTCTCTAATAGCCATTTGCTGCTAAAGAGAATTTCGCATACGTATAACATATACAGTGAAAACGCAGACTATATCTACTTGGCATCTTGTCGTGACGTAGTTAGGCCAATATACTGGGTAATAGAGCTCTCTATTTTGATGTTTTACAGCGCTTCTAGTGCATGCTGATAGATTTATAGAAACTTCTTTCTTTTTGCCGATCGTAGTAGATTACACTGATTTTCTCTTCGTTTATTTTGCTGCTTCCTTTGTATCTTTTCATCTCCTCTGAATGATAAAGCTTTTATCTCAAAATTTAATAAAACCCTTGGGCAAATATCTTAGATAATATATGATTATGATTAAATGCCCTCTGTTGAAGGCGGAATGTTTCTGACATTTTGTCTCAAATTCGTGCATAGTTATCGCGATATTGACGCTTTGCTGGCCTAGTTTTCCTCTTCTTACTGTGGCGGAATCTGGAAAGGACAACTTGGTTTCCACTTGAATGTTGCAACCTGAATTACTAGCTGCATTTAGTTCTTGACAGTAAAGAGGTCGATCATCCTTAACAGTATATTGATGATGTAATAAGATTATATATAGAAACAATATAACCATTAAGAACAGTGGAGATGGGACTATTAAAAAGATGTGTTGATCTATGTCCGTTCGTAACAAGCCTTTTCTCGCCTGCTAATTTTTGCCAGTTACATCTGACAATCCACAAGTTAATATTTTCAGTACTTCTAACCAAGGAAGATAAAGGAGAGAAAGCTCAGTTTAAAACAATGTTTGGTTCATTTTTTTGGACCTCCAAAGCATAGGTTGTCCGTCGCACAGAAACATATCCCTTGTCTGGTCGCTCCTAATATCAATCTTTTTTATCGAATTGTTTTGTCTTGTTCTTGACAGTTTTTGAGATGAACTAAACTGTGACCATTCAAATCAACACTTTGGATCAAATCTGTACTGGCTTGGGGTCATTCATCTGTTATGTACCGCCACTAGAGGGGAGGGGGTGCTTTGATTTGTTACGAAGCTTTACGGATAAAACAACAGGGGGAGGGGTTGCGCTGCATCGTTGCGTAACACAAGAGAGTTTTCAGATAGGTCATTTTCATCAATGCAGCATTGCTTTAATATGACGAAGTTGATGTTGAAGGTATTGAAATGCCTGGTCAGCCAGGAAATACATACTGAACCCTAGTTATGGACAGATAAGAACCGCTGTGAACTGAAGATAGTTAATATGCAGCATTCTCTAGTGTGCAGCCCAAGAGTAGAATGCGCTAAAATGAAATAATATAGGATCCCATCACTGAGAATCTCCATCTTGGAAATCAAGCTTAGCAGTTCCTCATAGAGAAATGAAAATGCTAGACTGTGCAGATTCTATAAATTAGTTGAAATACTATATCGAGACTATATCATGGCATAAACAAAATCAATGTGGAGGTGGAGCGAAATTAGCAAAATGCAATTCGAGCTTGTGGATCTAATGGCAGGGGAAATATACAAATATCAGCTCCTTTCGGACTCCCTGTATCTACTGTACCTCTTTTCATCTCACAACTGCCTGAAAGTAGGCTTCGCGTGTTCATATTTCTGACAAAGGAAGCAACAAAAAGTATGAATGGGCCGGTTGGATAACTCGATCTGTAACGTAACGGTGGAAAGGGGGAGTGGAGGTTTGTGTCATGGTGCGTTACAGGAGAGGAGGAGGGTCTCAAAAACCGCAAAATTGGCGTTAAGTAATGGTTGGATTACTCCCTTGAACAAAAGCCAGCTCAAATTCCATTGGAAACCTACAAAGATTGCCAGTGCACTAGGCGCATATAACAATGAAACTGTTATTCTGCCATTACAGGAGCTTTCAATGACTTCCTTATCTTCGGTATTCGATCTATGATGCATTATATAAGAGATCGATGAACATAGCAGCGGTCAAAGTTGCAAGCATCACTCAACGCTTCTACCATTTCCATGCTGCCTCACTGACTTACTTCAACCTCTTATCGGGTGGAAAAAGCTTGGGCGGTAGATGTATCTACACCACTAAGTCATTCAAGTAATTGTATGGACAGCTTCAGAGCTTGTCGGGTTTTCTGCGATGTCAAGTTATTGTGCAGCGAACAAGAAAAAACAACAAGAAGCTATTTCTGGAGCCGATTAATGTATTACCTATTGCGGTGTTAAAGAAGCATTATTGTCATCTTCAAGATTGCTTCCGAGGTACAAACTCTGCAATTAAACACCTAGTGACGTCGGGTATTCCTAACTGACACCCACATGGTTTCTTACATCGTTATTTTAAATGATTTGTAACATGACATGTCACAATCGTTCTTCACCATTTCAATTGAATGAGTAGGTAATCGAGTTACAAAGCTAAAAATAGGCCCTTCCTGTGTAATACATAACGTTGCTGCGTGGAAAAGAAAACGCAATTCGTCATAATACCTCTACACACATCACCAGAGGAGCTTGGTCCCACGGTTTCACTTCTCACTAGTGTTTGAGTTTGATGTACTATTGTTTGTTGAACACCTTGCTATGATCTGGGCTGTCATAGACACAGGGCAACAATGACTTTGCCTCTGTTTTACTTTTCGTGGAACACTGCATCTCACTTTCATCATCAAAGTGATCAAATCTTATATAACAAGTTATTGAAAACATTATTCGATTCATGCACCTAGCTCAGTCAATCTTATGGAAAGACTTTGCTTGGTAATATAAATGCAGAGTTTACTCGTGAGACGAAAAGAACAAGCGGTCCACTCCACATGTGTAATTTATCACTATTTCTCAGGGTCCCTACTTTTAACGATCACCCAGCTGCACATCTTTGCTACGGTCAGCAAAAGAGCATTCAGATAACATCTGAGACCCATATCAGAATTTAGCTTCACCTAAACCCCACCTGCTTGAACCAGGAAGCTAATTAACTAACTAACCAATCATCTGACTGAATTACTAGATAGTTAGTCTATCTGTATGGGATAGGTCATT